>JAANYP010002137.1:153466-175211 GCA_020465985.1 Centrapalus pauciflorus | reverse complement strand
CGAACGAAGATCAATCTTCGAGAAGTAGCTTGCGCCTTGTAACTGGTCGAAGAGATCATCAATCCGGGGCAACGGGTATTTGTTCTTGATTGTGACTTTGTTGAGTTCTCGATAGTCGATGCACATTCGCAATGTGCCATCTTTCTTCTTAACGAACAACACAGGAGCGCCCCATGGAGAAGAACTTGGGCGTATGAAACCCTTATCGAGCAACTCCTGTAATTGCTTCATCATTTCCTGCATTTCAGCAGGGGCTAATCGGTACGGAGCCTTTGCTATTGGAGCAGCTCCGGGAACGAGATCAATGCGGAATTCCACTTGACGATCAGGTGGCAATCCCGAGATATCTTCTGGAAAGACATCTAGAAATTCGGAAACGACTGGAACGGTAGAAAGAGATTGAACTTCAGCCTTTGCATCAACAGCGTAGGCTAAGTATGCAGAACAACCCTTGGCGACGTGCTTTCGGGCTTTTGCAATTGATATAAGGCACAAGTCGCCTTTGTGTCTGTCACCATAGATACAAATGTCTCGGCCCTCGGGAGTGGTAATCTTAATCAATCTTTTCTTGCAAACTATCTGTGCCTCATTGTGAACCAACCAATCCATACCTACTATTACATCAAACTCCCCGAACTCCATAGGGATTAAATCTATGTTGAACACTACATCCTCTACAAGTAATGTGCAATTCCTATATACTTTGTCTGCTTTAACTAACATGTTGCTAGCAGTCTCTATATCAAGTACAAATTGCAGTTTGGAAGTTGGCATGTTAAATTGACGAGCAAATGTAGCGGAGACAAACGAACGATTTGCTCCAGAGTCAAACAGTATACGTGCAGGAATTGAGTTAACATAGAACGTACCAGTGACCACCTCCGGGTCATCCTTTGCTTCTTCAGCTGTGATTTGGAACGCCCTTGTTGGAGCCCTTTTGAGATTGATCCCTGCGAGCCGTGGAAGCTACAGAAGATCTTGCTGTTGATTGTGGAGCATTCTGATCTCGTGGGGGTTTCGGGCAGTCCCTTGAGAAATGGCCAAGTCTGTGGCAGTTGTAGCATGCATCATCTTTTCGTGGACAATGCTCCCAGTGATGGCCTTTCTGCCCACAGCAGAAGCAGTACATATCCTGAGTCTTGCACTCCCCAGAGTGCGCTTTTCTGCATCGTCTGCAGTCCCTCATTTCTGAACTGGCCGAGAAGGCCCTTCCCTTCTTGGGTGATGATGATTGTTGATGAGATTGGGGAGAGAATCGGGAGGATCCAGACTCCCGCTGCCTTTTTGGCGGCGACGGTTGAGTCGGTGTTGCGGCGGCTGAACCAATGACATATCCGGATAACAGGACAATCTGCTCCACATTCCGAGCAGCCTCGAGTAATCCAGCAAACGTTGTATACCGAACCCCACTTATGGTTCGGCGTATCTCATAATCTAGTCCGGCCTCAAACCGGGCTATCTTCTTTTCTTCCGTGTCAACTTGATGTGGTGCAAACAAACTTAATCGGGTGAACTCAACGGCATATTGTGTAACCGTTTTCGTTCCCTGAGTTAAGTTCAGGAATTTTGCCTCGAGACGTCGCTTCTCATCGACTGGACAGTACTGTTGAGAGAATACTTCCTTGAATTCATTCCAGGACATGTGCGACACTACCTCCATCGTCAACACATGCGTCATGGCATCCCACCACATAACAGCGTCCCTTGCAAACATAGCGGTTGCAAAGCGGACCATGTCTTTATCAGCGCAGTCGCTGATCCTGAAAGTTCGTTCCGTGGTGGTGATCCATTCCAGTGCAGTGACTGCGTCTCCAGTTCCATCAAAAGTAACAGCTCCGTTACTTTTGAAGTCCTTAAATCTGCAACCCCTTGATCGGTTAGAAGACCCAGTATCTTGTCTTTCCTCCTGGTCGTCCTGTTGTTGATGTTCTTTATTCTTTCTCTTATCGGCTTTTCGCTTCGCTTCGGCCTCATCTCTGGCCCTTAATTGATCAGCAAATGACTGAGCCTGCTCAGCCATTCGTTTGGATTGTAGCTCATTGTTTTGTTCCATGAGAGCTTGCATCATCTGGAACATTTGCTGAGGAGTCATATCGTCTCCTGACATGTTCTGAAATATAACAACTTATATTTAGAACATTTATTTGTAAATCCTAAGTGTACAGTTACCCTTTGTGTTTCCCCGTGTGCATGTCAATCCTATCTTAGTTCAGATCATTACTTAGAAGTTCATTCTAATATCATAACCTAAGTTTGAGTCCAAGTCCTCGCGGACACTTGAAACCTCAAACTAATGCTCTGATACCAAAACTGTGACGCCCTTGTTAATTAATGATATAATTGGAGCAATCACCAGGATCGACAAACAACCCAATGAATAATCATGATAATTGAAATTGAATACTTAAATTAGAATTAAGCAAATCCACACTAAAGCAATAGAATACATGTCTACAGTGATAAAAGTCTAACTATTACATCAACATAATTGTTTTAGAAGTAGAAATCCCAGCCCAAAGCTATTACATTCAAGTACCAATAGCTACTAAGGTCTCCGGGATATTGATTTGATATGCTTAAGTAGATGGTCCAGCTACACTCTTGCCTTTGCCTGTAATCAATATGAGTCAACAGTAAGCTAAATGCTTAGTGAGATAACAGATTATACATACAACAAATATTTCTTTACATGCAATGCTTAACCATGGGCAGTGTAAGCCCCATGTATGTGAAAACGGCAGTGAAAGCCTCAATGTGTAAGTAAACCATGCAGTGCTAGCATGGGGTGGCAGTTCAATAAGCTGATCGGGGATGTGCCGAACCTGATGGGATACGAGTGGGATGATCAGTCCCCGACAGTGGCCTGCTGTCAGCCCCAGTCCAGGTCGCATCAGATTATGAAGTAATGATCATGCAGTGCAAGCATGATGTAAATAGATGCACTTTCAAATGAACGCTGGCTACATGTGTGTTACATGTCAAGTACGAGTGTGCATCATAACAAAAAAGTAATCTTGAGTGCCAAATGATGTATATGAACAATGTGAACATGCCATTGAATGTATAAACACGTATGTAAAAACAATAAATGTTCGAATGATAATCTGCAACTCACAGTGATTGGTTTTGTGACTTGATCCTGAATCAATGTGTGTTTTGATAACACCACAATGATCTGTAATGTAAGTGTAATAGTGAATTAATGTCAGTAATTGCTTAAAAATTGTATTCTGTAATTTTAAATAAAACCCTAGTTGAATTCGGACCACATCCGAATTCGGATGGTCCGAAATCCGGATGGTCCGAATTGGGTCCTCGGTCCGAATTCACTATTGGTCCGAATTATGTAGTTGTCCAAAATGCTTGGTCCGAATTTGGGTGAGTCCGGATTGGGTTAGGGTCCGAGTTCGGACTTCGGATGAACAGCGCCCGAATTCGGATGGTCCGAATTCGGTTCATCCGAACCGAGTTCATACTTTGTAAAATTTCCAGATTTTCCAGATTTTGCATTTTGACCATTTTGCATGTTTTAGTTACTAAAATAGTAAATGTGAACTTAGAAACACTATTTCAACTTATAACATGTCACTATGTACCAAAATAACCGATTTGTGTCCATTTTTCTTATAAGTCTCGATGAACACACACACTAAAACACACACATATCTAGAAATCACACTTAGACTTCGAATCTGTTTCTGAATTTTTGTACATTGCAACATACATGCTCGATTTCAACAAATCCATCATAATATATAACATGCATTAACATCTGTATCAAAAATCTTATGATTCGGTTCTTATTGAAACCGAACCAAAATCTTCAAAATCCGAAAGATTGAATGATGTTTACCTTAAATTGATTCTTGTAGTTGTTATAGTCTCCTATATGCCACTTGAATCCAGATTTTTGCACCTTAATTCGATGATTTCTTGTGTGTTCCTTTGATGCAGCCGAGAGAGAGTAGAGAGAGAGAGTACGGTTAGAGAGAGAGAGAGAGAGTGATGGTGAAAATGAAAGTTTTCCCCCTAATTATTTGTATTTTGACTTATTTGCACACTAAACCCCTCAACTTCGTATTTTCTTATTTAACTGATAATATGATCAAAATTAACTTAAATTGATATAATATTCCATTAACATAATAATTAAGTCCTTAAAATTGCAAATTACATATATTTGAAATTTGGGATGTTACACGTGCGAAAGAAAGACGGAACCTTGCGAATGTGTATAGACTACAGAGAGCTGAACAAGGTGACTATAAAGAATAAGTACCCTTTGCCTCGTATTAATGATTTATTCGATCAACTACAAGGAGCTGCTTATTTCTCGAAGATAGACCTTCGTTCAGGGTATCATCAACTTA
The DNA here is from genome assembly GCA_020465985.1 of Centrapalus pauciflorus. Taxonomy (NCBI): domain Eukaryota; kingdom Viridiplantae; phylum Streptophyta; class Magnoliopsida; order Asterales; family Asteraceae; genus Centrapalus; species Centrapalus pauciflorus. Next base: position 170,841 of record JAANYP010002137.1, on the reverse strand, counting down.
GGGTTCGTGAGGAAGATGTGCCGAAAATTGCATTTCGGACTCGATATGGGCACTATGAGTTCTTAGTTATGCCTTTTGGGCTCACTAATGCTCCTGCAGCCTTTATGGACTTGATGAATCGTGTGTGTCGTCCAATGCTTGATAAGTCGGTTATAGTGTTCATCGACGATATCTTGGTGTATTCCAAGACGGAGGAGGATCATGCGGTTCATCTGAGGCAATTGCTCGAACTTCTTCGCAGCGAACAGTTGTACGCTAAATTCTCGAAATGTGAATTTTGGTTGCGGCAAGTGCAATTTCTAGGACATGTCATATCTTGGGAGGGTGTTTCTGTGGATCCCTCCAAGATTGAAGCCAATAAAAGTTGGGAAGCGCCTAGACATGTTGCTGAGATTCGTAGTTTCCTTGGATTGGCCGGCTATTACCGACGATTTATCCAAGATTTCTCTAAAATAGCCGTCCCACTCACTTCGTTGACTTGTAAGAATGCGAAGTTTGTGTGGGAAGAGCCACAGAATGCAGCATTTCAAACTCTGAAGAGTCGACTAACCGATGCTTCGGTACTTGCGTTGCCGGAAGGGAACGAAGATTTTGCTGTTTATAGCGATGCTTCGATAAATGGACTGGGTTGCGTGTTAATGCAACGGGGAAAAGTGATAGCTTACGCTTCGAGACAGCTAAAAGATTATGAAAAGAGTCGTCCGACTCATGACTTAGAGTTAGATGCTGTCACGTTTGCTTTAAAATTTTGGCGACATTATCTGTATGGTACTAGGTGCCAGTTGTTTACTGATTATAAGAGTTTGAGACATATCTTTGAACAGAAAGAGTTAAATATGCGATAGAGACGTGCCGTGGAATTGATCAAGGATTATGACTGTGAAATCTTTTACCACCCTGGAAAGGCCAATGTAGTGGCTGACGCCTTAAGCCGAAAGAGATATCCGGAAGCAACTTGTTATGCGTTAACGCATGTAGTTGTAACTTCTTCTATCCTTGATGACATTCGAAAGTGGCAAATCGAGGGCCTTAAGGAAGAAAATATTAAAGCTGAAAGAATGGTTGGTCAGAGTGTATTGTTAACCGAAGGTAGCAATGGTCTGAAAATGTTTAGAGATCGCATTTGGGTGCCTAAGATCGGTGATGTGCGCAACACAATTTTAGAAGATGGTCATACTTCGAAGTTCTCAATTCACCCCGGGAGTTCTAAAATGTATCAGGATTTGAAATCCGAATATTGGTGGCCCGGAATGAAGCGAGACGTTGGTAATCATGTTGAAAGGTGTTTGACTTGCTTGCGAGTCAAGGCCGAGCATCAAAAACCATCTGGAAATTGCAACCACTCGAGATACCCGAATGGAAGTGGGATCACATCACGATGGATTTTTTGGTAAAGCTTCCGAAGGCCCAAAGGCAACATGATGCTATCTGGGTTATTGTGGATCGACTGACGAAATCCGCACACTTTTTGCCGATACGAGAAAACTTTCCTTTGGAAAGATTGGCGCGAATGTATATTGATGAGATTATTGTACGCCATGGGATTCCGAAATCTATTGTTTCGGATCGTGACTCAAGGTTTACTTCGAGATTTTGGCAAAGTATGCAAGATCAGTTGGGGACGCCTGTTAATCTGAGTACGGCATTTTGTCCCTAGACCGACGGCCAGACTGAGCGTACTAATCAGACGATGGAAGACATGTTGCGTGTGTGTGTAATTGAACTTGGTGGAAATTGGGATACACACTTACCACTTGTGGAATTCGCCTACAACAATAGTTATCATTCTTCAATAAAGATGGCTCCGTATGAGTCGTTGTATGGCCGAAAGTGTCGAACCCCGACGTGTTGGCGCGAAGCAGGCGAGAAATCGTTAATAAAATTCAGTTTATTCGCGAACGAATTAAAGCGGCGCAAGACCGACAGAAAGCATACTCAGACAAACGTCATAAAGATATTGAGTTTGAAGTGGGAGATTCTGTGATGCTGAAGGTATCTCCGTGGAAGGGAATTATGAGATTTGGGAAACGAGGAAAGTTAAGTCCTCGATATGTTGGACCGTTTCCTATTACTGAGCGTGTCGGTGCGCAAGCTTATAAGTTAGAACTGCCCGCCGAGTTGGCAGGAATTCATAACACCTTTCATGTTAGCTACTTGAAGAGAAGTCTGATCAATCATGCAGTGACCGTTCCTTTGGATGATGTGCAAATGCGTTATGTCGAAGAACCAGAAAAGATTATCGGCGACAAAATAATTAACCTAAGGAATAAGGAGATCGAGATGGTGCTCGTTTGTTGGAAACACCACCGTGGATCTCTGATGACTTGGGAGACAAAGGCTGAAATGATGGCCAAATACCCCGCTCTGTTTGAAAGAACCTGATTCCGTGGGCGGAATCCTTTTAAGAGGGGAGGAATTGTAACAACCCAATTAGTTAATATGATTGATAATTAATATTTATTGTAATGAAATACGCTTCGAAATATTAATTAATTCAAGGCACATAAATAAAGGTTTGTGTATGAATTTTATGAATATATGTCTTGAATATATAGAAAGGACTTTAAAAGAAATGCAAATAATTCTAGGGGTTGGTTGGTAAATATGTGGAAATTATGGGGTAGAAAGAAAAAGAAGAAGAAAATCTTCTTCCTTGTTGCTTTATACATACGCAGACACACACACACATGTGTGTGTGTGTGTTCATCTTTTTCCAAAAAAAATTCCAAAATAGAGAAGAGAAGGAGAAGAAGAAGCCAAAAATCAAATTTTGTTGGAAGCTTTTGTCGGTTTTGAAAGATCCAAGAGGTACCCACTCTTAACTATAAATCCGTAAGGCATTAAATCCGTAAGGCAGAAGGTGCAGACCTGCACTCGAACTCGGCGAGTTCCCTGGTGAACACGGCGAGTTGGCCTTGAGTTTTGAAAGAAAAATTTCTAAGCCAAAGTGTTCGGATGACTTGGGATCCGAATTTCGGATGGGTTGGTCCGAAATTCGGATGTGTCTGGAACCAAGTTCGGACCATATTTCGGTTGGAAGGAATCCGAAATTCGGATGGTCCCTGACCGAATTCGGATGACTTGAAATCCGGATGGTCCCTGACCCGAATTCGGGTGGGAACTCGGCGAGTTCTTTCCACTACTCGGCGAGTGGAGCCCAGTTTTGGTCAGAAATTGTAATTTTAATTAGTCATTGGGATCTTTTGCCATAATAATTTATGACACCAATTATGAAGAATAAATAGACCAAAAAAATTATTTAGGTTGATGCCGAAATTTATTTAAGTCTTACGGCTAGTGTCTCCGGATCAAAGTTAAGAAATTTTAAGCTGTGAGACTTATGAATATTATATTATGAACCTATCTGTAGGGGTTTTGACGGGTTAAGTCACTTGGAGACTGTCACTCGTACTTTGACGAATATAACTCGGTTTTGAGGCCGAGAGCGTATTGTACACCACTGTGAGTTCTAACATTAATGTATTTATATGCATATCATGAATCGCATGTTATTGCTTTCGTATTCATTCTTGTCATTTACATGCCTTGCCATCTCATACGTTATTGTTGTTATATTATCACTCGGTTGAGAAGTTGTTGATCATTCTTTTGACCTCTCCGCTGAGACGGTAAGCCTGAGTGTGGTAACCTAGCGGAATCACAATGGTAAGCCTGTGTCTGGTAACCATTATGGCCTGTAAAACGATAAGCGTGTGGTAATCGTATGGCATCTCTGTAAACTGCATATCGATGACCTGAGATCGGTGTTAATCGAGCAGTAGATTGTAAACCCATTGTACGGTAAGCCTGTGTGTGGTAACCGCAATGTGGTAGCTTAGTAGTCATTAGTTGACCTCCTGAGATTGTTAGTTAAATTCATGGCATTGCATGACATCATTCATATATCGCATGGTACCTTGATCTATAAACTCACTAAACAACTTTGTTGTTTACCCGTTAGTTGATATTTCTTTTCAGGATCTGTCAAGGGCAAAGGCCCGGCTGGCCCAAGTTGTTAGACCATGATTGGAGCACGAATAGAAGCTCCATATTTTGTTGATGATTGGGGAGGGAGTAGTAGACTTCCATTTTGGTCTTACGCGAATTAGTTAGCGAGTATTAATTCGTTTGTAATCAAGTTGATATTTTGACATTGTGATCCCCAGTTACATTACTCCGTGATTTCCGACACTCTGTTGTGTCATATGCGAAGTGTTTGGAATCACGTTGATGATTATTAAAGTATTTAAAGTTTTAATATGATCGTATTTCTACAAGTACTCTGTATAAATTAATGTATAATGGTATCGAAATACTTGTATTAGTTGTATGGGTGTTTCAATTATACAACCTCATGCCCCAACGAAAATCTTAATATTGCATGTAAATATTAAAAGTTTTAATAAAATTATATTACTTGTTTTTGTAATTTTTATTTCCATAAGTTGTTGATTTAGAATCTAAAATCTGCGGCATCAGTTTATCATTTAGAGTGTTACGAATAATGATACATGTATATGGTATATATAGTGTCGGGTGTGATACTGTATATGTATTGTTTAATAAAAGCATTTGATGTTGTAATTGATATATTAATTATTTAGTTTATTTTAATTTTAGTAATTTGGATCAAGTTCAATTTCGTTTTGGTTGATGAAGTAATTCAAAATTAAACCATTAATTGATATATATATATATATATATATATATATATATATATATATATATAGAGAGAGAGAGAGAGAGAGAGAGGTTCAAGTGACTACCACCCATTATGCATCGCACCAGAAGGTACCACCTTTAAAATTAATTTTTTTGAAAATTTTTTTTCATTAACTTGCAGATTTTAATTAACATTATGAAAATCATATGTGAATTTAACGCAAATCCGAACACTCTAAGTGCATGAAATCACGCATCACATAAGTGCACGTTCACATACATCCAAATATATGTATGTGTGAGTTCACATCATTTTTTACGAGCTTGGAGATGTGAATGTATGTGAAATTTACATATGATCTTCATAACCTTAACTAAAACATGTTTATGAAAAAAAATTTCTAAAAAAGAATTTTTAAATGTGGTACCTTCTAATGCGCTGCATAATGAGTGGTACTTTCACGATCCATATTCTATATATATATATATATATATATATATATATATATATATATATATATATATATATATATATATATATATATATATATATATATATAGGATTTGGTTCACATGAGAACCCCTATATTTCGTGAGAACATGAGAACCACTCTAAAATTTGTGCATCCACTGTATAAAATTGTGCATTTGATACTAAAATTAAATGTTTTCGATAAATTTATGCATTTCATGTAAAAAATTACGCATCTCATGCTATAATTTATCCATTTTATGTACGAATTGTGCATTTAAGAAAATTTGTGCATTTGATGTTCAAATTTATGCATTTAGTTTATAATTTAATGAATATAATTTTTGAATGTAATTTTAGTGTTAGATTATGATATTTATTAATATTAAAGACTAATAATGATTTTAAGTAAAACTTTTAATTTTAAAATTTGTGCATTTGATGTACAAATTTGTGCATTTTGGAGTGGTTCTCACGTTCTCACAGTAACAAGGGTTCTTACCGGAACCCAACCCTATATATATATATATATATATATATATATATATATATATATATATATATATATATATATATATATATATATATATATATATATATATATATATATATATATATATATATATATATATATATATATATATATATAGAATCAGGTTCATCAGCGTACCTATGAGATTCCAGCGTACCCAGCGTACCCTAATGTGAATGATCATTCACATATATTTTTTTTGAATAGACGTGTAAAGGACACCATCATAAGACTTTTTTTCAAAAGGAGCAACATCATAAATCTTGTGAATGGTAAAAAAAATCATGTGAATGGTCATTCACACCATTCACATGGTATCAAATGACCATTCATATGGATGACCATTTACATAAAAATGCATTGAGCATTCACATAATTTTTAAGGACACAGAAAGTGTGAATGTATATGAAATTCATATATCATGTGTATAACATTAATTTAAACATGGTTATGAGAAAAAAAATTAAAAAAAAGTTTTTTAAGGTTGGTACCTTCGGGTGCACTTGATTTCGAGAGGTACCTTTTTGAACCTGAATCTATATATATATATATATATATATATATATATATATATATATATATATATATATATATATAGAGAGAGAGAGAGAGAGAGAGAGAGAGTCAGGTTCAAAAAAGTACCTCTCCAAATCAAGTGCATCCGAAGGTACCAATCTTAAAAAACTTTTTTTTAAAACTGGATATGCTGGAATCTCATAGGTATGCTGATGAACCTGATTATATATATATATATATATATATATATATATATATATATATATATATATATATATATATATATATATATATATATATATATATATATGGAAGAGTTCTTCAAATAACCTAAGACCCAACGGGCCAAACGGGCCGAAGAGTTAAATAGACCCATTGTAAAAAACTAATATAGAATATAATTTTTTAAAAAAATGAAAATATATAAAACGATGTATTAAAAAATTTGTTCTTTGAAAGAAATTTCAATATTATGTAAAATTTATGACTTTTGGTCGTCAACCCTTTTGACCCATTTGCTTAAATGGGCTCAATTTGCCACCCCTGGAAAATCTATGTCTCAAATTGTCAAATGGTATTTTTGTAATTATTTAGAACTTTGATAGTGGAGAATTTTGAAAAGACGTGCAAATAATTTTTTTGGAAAAAAAAATCTGTTTTTTCTCTTTCTCTCTCTTACTTTTTCTCATTTTCATTTTCTGTTTCTTTAATAAGAACTAGTTTTTATTACATGGGTATAATTATAAGTATTTATTGTTATAAAATAAATATAATCATAACATATTGCTATAAATTTTATAATAATGATAATGAAAAATATTGTATTTTTTATAATCATTAAAATTATAAAACTTCTATATAATAATCCTTTTGTGTTATTATTTTAGTAAAATTAGTTTTCTTACATAGTAATCCTTTCTAATGGTACTTTCATGATGGTTAAATTTAATTAGGTGGTAATTAAAATTAATTATTTACAAATCAATTAAATATAAAATTTGATTAAATATATATGGAAGCTTTTTAGGATGGAAAATGAAATTTTCATGAGCTAATAAGATGACACGTGACACAAAATATTTTCTTTTATTAATATATACAGATTGATTTTTATAGTAAAAAAAACATTTTTTATAAAAAAAATATTTTTTTTTCCTATATAAAAAATTATTTAATTGATAAAAAATTAACGTATTCTATATAGAATTGTTATGTGTCTATATAGAATGTTATATAATTCTATATCTTTTTATGTAGATTAACATTACTGTTCATAATCTATTTAGATAGTTATGTTTCCTATATATTTCATATATTTTTATGTTTCTTATACATTTCTATATATCTTTTTATGTAGATTAACAATACTATTTATAATTTATGTAGAATGTTACATAAAATGATATGTAAGAACACAGTTTTAACAAATTACTATTCATAATCTATGTAGATTAACATTACTATTCATAATCTATGTAGAATGTTACATAGAATGATATGTAAGAACACAGTTTTAACAAATTACTATTCATAATCTATGCAGATTAACATTACTATTCATAATCAATGTAAAATGTTACATAAAATGATATGTAAGAACACATTTTTAACAAATTAATATTTATAATCTATGTAGATTAACATTACTATTCATAACCTATGTAGAGTATCGCGCATTCTATGTAAAATACATTAAAAACACAGTTTTAACAAATTAACCGGCAAACATATTTTATGTATATTATCATATAGTCTATGTAAAATATCATGCATTCCATATAGATACAACGATAACAATTTACTAGTACGACAATAACAATATTTTACATAGATACAAACTAGCTACAATCTATTCTGTATAGAATATCATGTATTCTATATAGATACAACAATAACACATTACTAGTACAACAATAACAAAATTCTACATAGATACAAAACTAGCTACAATCAATTCTGTATCATGTATTCTATATAAAGTATCATCTATCTATAAAAATATAAACCAAATCTGTGACATCCCACATTGGTGGGTGAGAGAAACCAATAGACCTTTATAAGGGTGAGGTGACTCTTTCCTAACAGGACGCGTTTTGGGATGAAAACAAAACCGTGAGGCATCGTGTTGGGGTGACCAAAGCGGACAATATCCTGTCCCAGTGGGCTTGGGTTGTTACAAAATCTATAATACATACAAACGTTGAACCATCAAAGACACAACCATTAGGAACCAGAACCTTCGATGAACCGATAAACGTAATCTATGTAGAATGTCAAGTATTCTAGGTAGAGTATCGCGTAAAATGTCAAGTATCATATATTTTAAGTAGAGTATCGCAGACGAACTGAAACAAAAAAAAAACATTTTAAAAAAAAAAAAATACCAAAAACACATTTTTTAACAAAAAAAACCAAAAACACATTTTTTAACAAAAAAAACATTCAAATCTTGTGAATTATGTACAATTTTTTTTAATCAAAAAACATGTTTGAAAATGATTTTAAACTTCAAAATCCATGGAAAATGAATCTGTCATTTTCTTTGTAGAGTATTGACGAACATTTTCTATGTAGATTATCATGTAATTTACGTAGATTATCTATGTAGATTACCATATAATCTATGTAGAATGTCGTGTAGAATGTCAAGTATCAGATATTATACGTGGATTACATGATAATCTACATAGATTATATGATAATCTACATAGAGTGTCGTAGACGAACTGAAACAAAAAAAAAAAAGAAGATTTCATTTAGCCATTTTATCAAACACTTGGTATGCAATTGATATAAAATATACCAAAAATACATTTTTTAAACAAAAAAAACCATTAATCTTGTGAATCGTAACAAAAACTTTTTTTTTTAACAAAAAAATCTAATAACTATTATATCATTATAAATCTAATATCTTACAAATAATCTTCATTTCTTGAACGTCGAACTTCTAGATATTCGTTTCTTGACCATCCGACTTTCAACTCGTCAATTTTTGATCATCCGGCTTCCAAAATCGTGAGAGATATAAAGGGGAAGAAAGAGATCATCGTGGCTTCATGATCGTCGTAGTGCCAATGGCGCCGGCGGCGGAAGTCCGATGACAATGACAGTGGTGGCGGCTCATATTCTAGAGAGAAAATGAGAGATGATAAAACCTTAGATGATAGGAAATGAAAGAAGAGAGATGCATACAATAAAAAATGTGGAGAGAAAAAGATAATATTTTTTCTTTCAAAAATTGACAGGATCTAAAATATGAATTACCAAGACTAACTGATTTGAACTTATCAGAGTATAAATCAATAATCTTGCCTTGAATCAAAGTTTAATCAAGAAGTTTGCGGAATAACACTTAATTATTTTAACAAAAACTTTCAGAATCAATAATAAATAAACACACAGGAATTAATCAAGACTGTTTGTATTGCTGAATTCATCAATTACAATCACCTCTAATCTGTTTGATTAGATGAAGAACACAGACTGTTCTTAGGGTTTTACAACCTTAGAGGCTTAACAAAAAACTTAATCAACAAAGCAATTACAGACTCAAAATATGCAGAAACTCCTATACAATAGAACGACCTATTCTCTGTATTTATATTGCTTCTTGATATGTTTCCTTGACGAACTATGACTTCTCTGATAGTAGATATGCTGGAATCTTCATGTAGATATCGTTTCCTGAAAATCAGCACTTTCTGTTTCTGAAACTGTTGAGCAGCTTGAATCTCTTGTCAGCATGAACTGAGCAGCTTGAGTTGACTTGCTCTGGCAGCTTGAACTTTTACACTAGCAGCTCGAGTTTCTTCAACTAGCAGCATGAACTTTGTATTTACATGTAAAATCTACTAACAGTCTGAGAAGTCTAAACTAACAGCTTGAATGTACTTAAACTATTTCCCAACAATCTCCCCCTAACTTAAATTCTTTACAAGACTTTAAGTTCTATACAAAAAAAAAAAAATGGAAATGAATAAGTAAGCTGTTATTTACAAACCAAGGCTTACAAAACTTACAGCTGTGCAAGTTTATGATCTATAGCCTTCAAAAATTCTCTCTTCATCTCTTCTTTATCACAAGATATTCTAGCTGATTTGATTTTCAGCAGCATATCTTTTGAAAAATTGAAATACTCAAGATTGAAGAAAGTACCAGACCCATCTGTGAATTTGATTCTGAATGTCTTTGATTTGACAAACAGATCAATCTGCTTGATCTTTTTCCCTTTCTTTTCAGCATCTTCTATCTCTTGTCTTGCAAACTCAGAATCAACCACTGTACTTAGATCTTTGATGAGTTGCTTGACTTGTGGAAGAGCAGACCTTACTTGTGTAATTGACCCTATATTGTACATCTTTATCAATTCATCTCTGGTCAGCTTCTGTACTATCTGCCAAAAAGTGTCATACTCTTCTTCAGGTCCGCACTCTCTTCTGATTACAAACTTTATTCTCAAGTCACGGTCATCCAGTGACTTAGCAAACCAGTAGTTAATTTGAGGCTTTGTAAAATCATGCTGATCAATCAGCTTCTCTATCTCCATAGCCTTTTGTAGTTGTTGCTCAAAGAGCACTCTCTTAACCGATGAAGGAGTAGGGACAGCTGTTTGATCAGTGGGAGTAGGTGCACTGGCACCAGCTTCAGTTTGGACTGATTGGGTTGTTGGTTGGACTTCTTGGGATGGTTGAGCTTCTGGAGAGACTGTTGTTCTCTATCTTTTGTCCATCTCCTTATCATGAATCTCCTGCAGCCTTTCAGTAGACATGGACTGAGCCATTTTCTTTGGAATACCTGCTGCAAAGGCAAAATTGATAAGAAATCTTCTATGCTCAGCCTTGGAGTGCCCTGTTGGCATCTTTCTTTTCCTTGCTCCTTGCTTGACCACAAACCCCTTTAAGTAATCACCTAAAGTCTCATCATCATCCATTGGGGTTTGGGCTTGCTGCTCTAATTCTTTGTCTTGTTCTTCTGCTATTTTTCTGGCAACTTCAGCATCAAAGGCAATTTGGGCTTCTTTTGAGGAAAATTTATGCTTTGGAGACTCAATGAGAATGCCCTTGCCCTTGTCTTTTGTAGCAGATGTTGTAGCTTGGACTGTGCTTGATGGAGCTTGAATTCCTTCTCTGATCACAACTCCAGCTGGTTTTGAAGGAACAGCTTGAGTTTCTAGGCTAACAGCTTGAGAAGCTGTTGGGACTGCTAGCCTAGAAACTGGAACTGTTGGTGCTGCTTGGACTGTTGTTGTTGGAGCTGCTTGGACTGATGTGGGAACCTCCTGATTCTCCCCCTTTTTGGAAGCATTGGTTTGGTCAGAAGAAACCACAACCTGTGCCCCTTGGGTTTGAATCATCTGCTCTAACTTCATAATTTTATTTCCACAGAGTGTGAAGCCTCTGTGAAGATAATCCATTCGCTTATTTTGAGCAGCATCTGCCTGCTTGAGAGCAAAAATTTGAGCCCCCTGTGCAGCAATGATGGACATTTGATGGTCCAACATAGCTACAACAGGTTTGAGTCTGGGATCCGTTAAGAGCATTTGTTGCAGACTAGCCTCAAGATCAGAGAACACCTGAGGTGCTTGTGATCTATCACTGACATTAAGACCAGAGGTAGAAACTTCTGGGCCCCTCTTTTCTTGGTTCTGGGGACTTCCAGCTTGTGTTTGCACACTTGCTGTTGCCATGGGCATGGTCTTAGCTATGTTGGCACTGTCCTGTGCCTCTTGTGCAGAGACATTTGTAGTGCCAGCCACAGAACCCATATGAACCATCTCTGAAGAGATGTTCACCTCCTGAGAGAGAATGGGAGTGTCCTCAACTGGTTCCCTTTGGATATTCTGTGCAGGAGTATCCTCCTGCACAGGGATATATGGCTCTTGCTGATGGGAGGAGGAGGAAGGAGCTCCTGGTCCCCTTTTTCTTTTGTATATGTTTCTGAGTGGGCGTGTTGGCTGTACTAAAGGATCAGAGGGAGTTTGTGTATCGTGAGGAGGGGGTTGGGGTCCTGGGGGTGTAGCAGTGATGATAGGCTGAGCCTGCTCAGGACCCTCTCCTCTGTGTTGTGGAATAATGTTCATCATTGCAGAAGGCAATGGAACATCAACACTCAAAAAGTTGGCACTATGTTTCAAAAGTCTCTTAATAGAGGATAGTGAGTGCCTGTGGGAAACATGTATCCTTTTATGTGTATGAGAAGATGTGCAGGTGTGTGCAATGATTTCTGCTAAAAATCTAGGATACATCAAAAATTTCCCACTCTTTAGGGAATGATGCCTTAACATCCCCTGGAAAATCATGCTGGAAAAATTGAACCGTTGGCCTGTGGAAAAGCACACTAAGGCAGTGGCAATGTTAGATGAAAATTCAGACCAACCAGTTCTTTTGGGGCTTATGCACTGCTGAATGATATGTACAAGAAATTTCCATTTAGGAGAAAAATGGGCTTTTAAGAAAGTAAAAGAATCAGCAGGACCCCTATAACCGATATTAAAAAGACCTGTATGTAAAGCATCAAGGGTTAGGTCAGTTATACCTGTGGCATCTTGAAGATGCAAGTGATGTCGGATGGATTCCTCAGTGATATGGATATCAGTTCCATCAATCTTGGAAAGGAGGGTAGGCACTCCATTGATGGTTTGAACAGATGCATGGTTCCAAAACTGTTCTATATGGGAGATGTATATAGTAGGGTTTATGGATAGTGCATGATGGATATGGGAGTGCCTGAGGAAATCCATCATTGCATGGAACGGTTGGAGTTCAGCGTGTTTCAGAGTGTATGGGAGGCAGTTGTGTTCTTTTACGAACTCCATGGATGAACAAACGATGGTTTTAGGGTTTGAAAGAAGAATGTGTGATTCGTTCAGAGAGAAAGCAGAAGGCCGTGGAAGAAGAATATGTAACTGGTAGTTACAACTGAACGAAACTGGGACCTTTAAAGGTTTTGAAAGGTTGGGTCCCGCGCACACATTTTGAAGATTACCCAAATACCCTGCACACTTTGACAGATCAAGTGAAAATAACTAGCAGTCCGAGAAAATGAACTAGCAGCATGAGAAAATACTCATGCTGTTAGTGTAAAATTGTGCAACTTTTCAATGGAACAGTGTCTCCCCCTTAAATTAGCATACTGAGTCGATAATAATGAAAACCAATTAATCCATGTTTACCATACCAATATTTGATATTAGGAAAGTGAACCTTCCCACATCAAAAGGTTTTGTAAATAGATCAGCTAGCTGATCATCTGTATGTATTTTGGTAACTTGGATTAATTTCTTTTCATTACAATCTCTGATGAAGTGAAACCTGATTTCTATATGCTTGGTTTTTGGGAATTTCACTGGGTTTTGCACAATGCTAATTGCACTTGAATTGTCAATATAAATAGGAGTGGATAAGAAATTCATACCATAGTCTCTTAGCTGATTTTGAATCCACATTACCTGGGAGCAGCAGCTTGCAGCTGCTACGTATTCTGTTTCAGTGGATGATGTGGAGACAGTTGTTTGCTTTTTGCATTGCCAAGAGACCAGTCTTGCTCCTAAGTATTGACATCCACCAGTTGTGGATTTTCTGTCAATGTTGCATCCACCATAGTCACTGTCAGAATAAGCAGTTAGTTCAAAAGGAGAGTCTTTAGGATACCATAGACCTAAATGTGGTTGGCCTTTAAGATATCTAAAGATTCTATTAACAGCAACCAAGTGAGAATCCTTTGGAGAGCATTGAAACCTAGCACACACACAGACAACAAACATAATATCAGGTCTTGAAGATGTTAGATACATGAGAGATCCTATAAGGGATCTGTATAGATGAATATCCACATCTATGCCATCTTTGTCTGTATGGAGCTGTTTATGAGGATCCATTGGAGTGCTTGCAACCTTTGTGTCTTGATAGCCAAACTTTTCCAATATGTCTTTGACATACTTTGATTGACTTATGAATAGACCAGTAGGCTTCTGTTTAACCTGCAGCCCTAGAAAGAATGTGAGTTCCCCCATTGAACTCATTTGAAACTTTTTGTGCATTAGGGCCTCAAATTCTTTGCACAAACTATCATTAGTTGAGCCAAAGATGATGTCATCAACATAGATTTGGACAAGTAAGAATCTCAGCTTTGATGGATTTAGTGAAGAGTGTTTTGTCCAGAGTGCCTCTCTTGAATCCATTCTGTAGAAGATATGATGACAGTGTGTCATACCATGCTCTGGGGGCTTGGTGAAGACCATAGAGAGCTTTGTCTAGCTTGTACACCCTGTCTGGATACTTGTAGTCTTCAAAACCAGGAGGTTGACACACATATACTTCCTCTTCAATTGTCCCATACAGGAAAGCAGACTTAACATCCATTTGATACACTTTAAATCCTTTGAAACTTGCATATGCTAGAAATAGTCTGATGGCTTCAATTCTTGCTACTGGAGCAAAGACATCATCATAATCTATTCCCTCTTCTTGAGTGTACCCTTGTGCTACTAGTCTTGCTTTGTTCTTGATGACTATTCCTCTCTCATCCTTCTTGTTTCTGAACACCCATCTTGTACCTATTGCTCTTTTTCTTTTAGGAAGATCCACCAGAGTCCATACATTCTGAATTTTGAACTGTAAAAGCTCTTCTTGCATGGCTTCAATCCAGGATGAATCTTTTAGTGCTTCTGATGCCTTTTTGGGTTCTAGTTGAGACATAAAACAGGCATGTTCAAAAGCAGCTAGACTGAATTCAGAAACTGCTTGTTCAGCAGCAGCAGTCTCATTGTGAACCATTTTCCTTGTTTGAACAGGAGTGCTTGGATCACCGAGTATTTGATTGAGAGGGTGATACTTGTGAACTCTTAGTGTGGGCTCTCTCTCTGTTTGAAAAGAAGTTCCAAGGTTTGTATCATCTCCATCAGAACCAGTGAATGGTTCAGTTTCTGGAACAGCTTGAGTTTCTAGGCTAACAGCTTGAGAAGCTGTTGGGACTGCTAGCCTAGAAACTGGGACTGTTTCCTTTTGTGTTGGAGCTGTACTGTCAGGACTTGGGAATGGCACTTCAGTGTGTGGATTTGCATTAAGTGGAGCATTCAGGACCCCTGGAGGATCACATGACAGAAGTGGTAGAGTGGTGAAATCATCCCAACTTGTTGAATCTGCAGCAGTCTGAAACTTTGTGCCAACAGCATGAGAAATTGTATTGGCAGCATGAGAATTCGTGTTAGCAGCTTCAACCCTGTATGCATCAGCTTCTGCAGTATACTCAACAAAGCTCAGAGAATTTGTTAGTGAATCTAAATCAAACAACCAATCAGGACCAGTGCCTTTGATATAGCAGTATTTTCATTAAACTCAACATTGGCACTTTCTTCAATTGTTTTAGACACACTGTTGTATACTCTATAGGCTTTGCTTTGAGTTGAGTATCCTACAAAGAATCCTTCTTCTGCCTTACTTTCAAACTTCCCTAAGCGAGTCTTAGTGTGAAGGATAGTACATGGGCATCCAAAGGGCTTGAAGAAAGCTATTAGGGGACTTCTGTTATGGAATAACTCATAGGGAGTTTTCCCTTGTGATTGAACTACTTGAACCCTATTTAGAACATAACAGGCTGTATTAACAGCTTCTGCCCAGAAAGTCATTGGCAGATTTGAATCAGCTAGCATTGTTCTAGCAGCCTCAATTAATGTTCTGTTCTTTCTTTCAGCTACACCATTTTGCTGTGGTGTTCTTGGTGCACTATATTGTCTAGCAATGCCTTTGGACTCACAAAACTGTTTAGAATGTGAATTTTTAAATTCAGTTCCATTGTCTGATCTTATCACCTTAACTTTGGAATTGGATTGGTTTTCTATCTTAAGGACAAAAGACTTAACTAGCTCAGCAGTTTCATCTTTGGACCTAAGAAAGGATACCCAAGTAAATCTGGTGAAATCATCAACAATGACTAAACAGTATGCCCTTTTATTCAAACTCAAAACAGATGTTGGACCAAATAGATCCATATGTAGCAACTGAAGAACAGATGAAATTGAATTTACTTCTTTGGTCTTATGAGAAGTTTTGTGTTGCTTACCTTTAAGACATGCTACACAATGATCATCACAAATGAACTCCTTTTGTGGTAATCCTCTTACCATATTCTTTTTAACTAAAGCATTCATGGACTTGAAGTTCATGTGACACATCCTTCTATGCCAAAGAGCAGACTCATTTGATGATGCTTTGGATATTAAACAGCTTAAAGTATTTGATTTAGTCAAAAGAGCTGTGTCTAGGCAGTAAACATTGTCCTTTCGTGGTGTTCTAAGTAAAACAAGATTTTCAGGAATTTTGAAATCCTTTGAAAGAACAATGCACTCAGAATCTGTGAACAGAACAATGTTTTGTTTGTCACAGATTTGAGAGACACTCAATAAATTGTACTTAAGCTGTTCAACATACAGAACATCATGGAATGTCATGTTGCCTGCATTAACAGTACCCTTACCTGTAACCTTACCTCCTTTTGAGTTGCCTCCAAATGCAACAAAACCTCCATCAAAACCTTTGAAATTTGACAAGTATTCAGAATTGCCTGTCATGTGCCTAGAGCATCCACTGTCCAGATGCCATCTTGATCTATGAGGAGACCTGTGGTTGCCCTGCACAAATAACAGCTTAGTTAGTAGTGGAGTAACCCAAACCAAATTGGTTTTGGGTTGGCCTT
This sequence comes from Centrapalus pauciflorus, assembly GCA_020465985.1. Classification (NCBI taxonomy): domain Eukaryota; kingdom Viridiplantae; phylum Streptophyta; class Magnoliopsida; order Asterales; family Asteraceae; genus Centrapalus; species Centrapalus pauciflorus. The sequence goes on along the minus strand of JAANYP010002137.1, from coordinate 153,963 downwards.
GTACATTGACATAACTAAAAACTGTTTTTGACTTCTTATATTTAGTGAGATCAACTGATGGAGTCTTTGGAGAGTATTTAGTGATAATATGAGGTATCCAACTATTTTGATCATCTTTTCTTCTGACAGTCTCAGATAATTCACTAGCAGCTCCAGATTGATGCCCAGCAGCTTGAGCTGTGTTTGTAGTGCTAACAGTTTCAGTTTTTGCACTAACAACATCAGATTTTGACTTAGCAGTCTGATCTTTTGCATTAGCAGTTTGATCAACAGATTTGTCCTTGACACACCACATTTGTTTAAAACTTGATTTAGGCTTTGCCAAAACTTGTTTTTGATGTGTGGACTGTTTTTTATTAACTTTTGAGAATCTGTGATCAACTGTTTTCTTTGGAGCTGCTGTGGAAGGTTTCACTTTTGAGTGCTTTGCCTGATTAGGATTTGATTTTGTGTGATGCACAGTCTGTTTTGCAACAGCTGGTTGGTAAAAACAATCC
>JAANYP010002137.1:45819-152084 GCA_020465985.1 Centrapalus pauciflorus | reverse complement strand
TTTTTCAGAAGATAGAAGAGCAGTATTGTGATTATAAGAAAAAGATTTCTTTTTAGCATCAATCTCAGTCTCAAACACTCTTAAACTGTTATACAGATCATCCAATTCTATCTCATCAAGAGTGTCTTTTGTTCTCCATTGTGCGGCATAGACTGTCCATTCTTCTCCAAGAGATCTGAGAAACTTTCTGTTGACTTCATCTTGATCCAGATTGACCTTTGCACTTTCCAGTTCACTTATCAGTTTGTTGAACCTGTCAAAGATTTGAGTGAGGTTTTCATTCTTGCCACCAGAAAAGTTTTCATACTGCTGTTTCAAGAGGTCTTTTTGATTTCTCTTGGTACTGGCATTACCAGCAAACCTCTTCTCTAAGGCATTCCAAAGAGAGTGAGCAGTATAAAATTTTTTGAACTGATGTTGATAAGCATTAGGAATGGCTATTTGTAATAGTGTGAGTGCTTTCACTTCATTCATTCTAGCCTTCCTTTCAAGTTCAGTTTTTGGAGGAGTTTTGACTGGTTTTCCCTCATCATCAAGTTCTGGATCAACTACAGGAGGGAATTCAACAGCTTCCCATATTGCATAATCAATGAATTGAATATGTTGTTGAATCCTGAGTTTCCACATCTCAAACTCAGTGGGCTTGAGCATAGGAACTTTGAGTCCTTGCCCAGATCCACTGCTGCTATTTTCAAATTCCATTGCAAAACAATTGAAAAATTAAAAGAAAGTTTTTGACTTTGAAAAACAAAGAGTAACCTGGTTTGAAAAACCTGATTTGAACAACCTGGTTTGACAAACCTGTCTCTGACACCACTTGACAGGATCTAAAATATGAATTACCAAGACTAACTGATTTGAACTTATCAGAGTATAAATCAATAATCTTGCCTTGAATCAAAGTTTAATCAAGAAGTTTGCGGAATAACACTTAATTATTTTAACAAAAACTTTCAGAATCAATAATAAATAAACACACAGGATTTAATCAAGACTGTTTGTATTGCTGAATTCATCAATTACAATCACCTCTAATCTGTTTGACTAGACGAAGAACACAGACTGTTCTTAGGGTTTTACAACCTTAGAGACTTAAGAAAACTTAATCAACAAAGCAATTACAGACTCAAAATATGCAGAAACTCCTATACAATAGAACGACCTATTCTCTGTATTTATATTGCTTCTTGATATGTTTCCTTGACGAACTATGACTTCTCTGATAGTAGATATGCTGGAATCTTCATGTAGATATCGTTTCCTGAAAATCAGCACTTTCTGTTTCTGAAACTGTTGAGCAGCTTGAATCTCTTGTCAGCATGAACTGAGCAGCTTGAGTTGACTTGCTCTGGCAGCTTGAACTTTTACACTGGCAGCTCGAGTTTCTTCAACTAGCAGCATGAACTTTGTATTTACATGTAAAATCTACTAACAGTCTGAGAAGTCTAAACTAACAGCTTGAATGTACTTAAACTATTTCCCAACAAAAATACCATTTTGATCCAAGGGCTCTAAAAAGTTCATGTGTTCTCACTATCTTTGAGGTTCTTAAAAATATACACGGAGAGAGAGAGAGAGAGAGAGAGAGAGAGAGAGAGAGAGAGAGAGAGAGAGAGAGAGTCAGGTTCAAAAAAGTACCTTTCGAAATCAAATGCACCCGAAGGTACCAAACTTAGAAAACTTTTTTAAATTTTTTTTTCACATAACCATGTTTAATTTAATGTTATATGCATGATATACAAATTTCACATAGATCCACACATTCTGTGTCCTTAAAAATTATGTAAATGATCAATGCATATTTATGTGAATGGTCATCCAAGTGAATGATCATTCACACCATTCACATGATCTTTTTTTTTACCATTCACAAGATTTATGATGTTGCTCCTTTTGAAAAAAAGTCTTATAATGTTGTCTTATACATGTCTATTCAAAATAAATATATGTGAATGATCATTCACATTAGGGTACGCTGAAATTTTATAGGTACACCAAAGAGCAAATCTAGAATTACAATGAAAAATCTTTATTCCTAATTTATAACTAGTCTGTTGACGGATGTATTATATAGGTTTGTTTTACTAATAGTTATTCTTTTAAATATATAATTTAGATGAGGCGATATTTAATACTAATAATGCATTAATTTTAATTTGGTGCAAAATCAAGATAAAAATGATATGAAGCATAAAACTGAAAGTTATAACGTAAGGACAAACAAAAATTAAAATTTTAGAAAATGATAAGTGTATTAATATGTCCTTTTATACTTTTTTTTCTTTATTATCATCCCATTCGAACTAAAAAACAGGTTTTTAAATGATAATTATTTGTTATTAATTTTATGAAGTTGGTAAACAATTCATTAACGGTTACATAATTTAAATAAACTTTCTTAAATGATCATAAATTAAAAGTGGTTCACTTTCACTTTTGATACATACTTATTTAAAACCTAATATTATACAACCAAAAGTAGATTTAATAAAACAGAATATATGTGTATTTAGCATTTTAATTAAAATAAATAAAATTTTAAAATAAAAAAATGTTTAAAACTTATATCATACAATAAAAACTTAATAGAACAATTTATAATATTTGTGATGTTAAACTTAAATCAATATTTTTATATTTTTATTTAAATGTTAGATCATTAAGTGTACTAATATAAATTCATCATACTTTTTTAGGATTGATAAGAAAAGAATTGAAAATTTGTTATAATCGCTACAAATAAGTAATAATAATAGAAAATTTTAAGAAAAAAGTGGGTTTTAAATTTTATAAATTAGTTTTAATTTTAAAAATAAATAATTCCGTAGAATATTTATGGATGAAAACATATGAAATATAAGAAGGAAAAATTGTTTCTAATTTGTCAACATTTTATGCTTAATATGATTTAATTAAAAAATATATGTTATATTAATAAATAAAGATTTGTTTTTAAGATATTAATTACACAAAATATATAGTATGCATGTTTCAAATTTAAAGACAATATATATGTTTTAGTTATTAGTAAACTATTGGTTTAATTGCTTTGAATATAATGAATTGAAGTGACTGATTTAAGAAAATTAATTAGAAAAAAAGGTAAAAAGTTATTTATATATATTTTTAATTAATTAAATTTATTAATGAATGGTTCTAAATTAGGAAAAGAGCAAAAAATAAAAAAGTAATTCATTGATAGAATGACACGTGACAATAAAATATTCTCTTTTATTATAATATATAATATATTATTGATAGAATGACACGTGACAATGAAATATTCTCTTTTATTATAATATATAATATATCGATTACTTGTGATTTGTAAAAGTATTGGATATGATGTAATTCAAAGACAACTCATAATATATTGAAACATGCATAATATATTGATTTGTAAAAGTATTGGATATGATGTAATTGAAAGAAAATGTATTTTTAAAAAATTTAAGAATACAACATACTGTTTTTTTTTTAATTGGATTGGTCAAAGTAAAAGAATAACGTCTTTTTAAGAATACAACATATTATTTTTCTGAACGGTTTTGGTCAATTATTAGACTGAAAATTATAAAATACAGGTGTGTGTCTAACGTACTATTTATTGGATTGAAAAAATAATGTGGATTCGTAGTTTGATGTCTAAGCAATAGCCCATATGACCCCTCCTTAGGCCGACCATATACGAAATTATTTATTAGTTTGATTACAATTCAAAATAGGCAACTAGGACAAAAGTGAAAAGTGAAAACGCATACATCCCTACCTTCAATGTCCTGGCTGCCCATGATCATGGATATTTCCCCCAGTAACCTACCCATAATATTTTATGGAGTATTTTATAACTTGTGTACCTACATCTTTTTTGGTTAATTTTACTGATCATAATGATATTAAATCAATAATAATTTTATTAATTACACACACCAAAGAATGTTATGATTAACAAAACGATTGGTATACATGTTCAAGTGACTAACTCATGTGGATTTGGAGGGTAATACGTGCAACGATTGGTCGCGAAAGGTTGATGACTTTTTAGATAAGAAAACAACAAGACCGGTGCATAACGAATGAACTCAGTTTTATATAATTTTTTCAATAATTAATTCTACATAAAAAGAAGTATAGATTAGGATACACCAATCTAAACCAACATGCATTACAAATTTACAATCTATATATCTCACAAGATACAGTATACTTGCAATGGCACACATTGCCATTGTTGCCCAAGTTTCCAAACAATGGATTGCACAACACGCAACCGTCTTTTAACAAAATCTTATCTGAACCAACTTTATTGACCTGACAGACTAATTTGAAGGCCCATAAATACATTTTATTAGAATATACTTAAACAAGTACGTATATAAAGCTGTTATTTTAATCCATGTCCAAAACAATGTTATCTATTTCTATAGTTTCTAGACATAAGTTAATTCTTTTTGGACAAAAATGACTAATTTAAAGGGTTTTTAAACTACCTTCTGAATGTCCATTCACAATATAATATTTCCACAAATATATTTGTTTTCTCATATAAAATAAGGATTAATGGATTGTGATGGATGATGATGATCCAGCCACGCCATGTGCAAAAAAAAAAACCGGGTTTGGGGCCCATTTTGTCGTGGATTTATGACCCGGTGTTAGGTAGCTTTGTTAGCATTTACCAAATAATTCACACATGTTTTATCTATTATGCTTAATCTTATTCTTTTTTAAAACGTTTTAATAAATGAAATTCATAACTTACCAAAAACAATTATATTTCATTTTTTGTAAAATCTTATTTTAATTCATTGAACTAAACAAATAGTGTGTTTGTAATATTTATTTCAAATTTTTTATCAAAGAGTATTTGATCTAAACGCTAACCTAATATCCAAGATGTTTTCCTAAATAGGAAAACAAGTTACATATCGTTGGACCAAAAGTAAGATTATAATGTATCTAGTATGATTATATTCAATCGTACCGAATGCCTGTTATAGACTTCACGTCATTTTAAAAAGATTTAGCATTTGGGTTCTTTCTCTAACTCAATATTGAAAATTTTAATTTTTTTTATTAACTATATTTTAATAATATTTTGGAAAATACTCATGTGTGTATGAAACTTAAAGTAGTATATATTTAGACATGATTATTGATGACATATAATAAGACTATAAGAGCATATATAAAATATGTGTGAAATCATTGCGTATGTTCAAGTTGTACGATAATATATTCCAAAAAGCACACCCGGCGGCTATTGGTTTACTTTTATTTGTTTGTTAGAATAATATATAATAAAATAAAAATATCATATTATTATTTTATATATTTAGACAATTTTGGATGTTACATAATTGCTAACACATGAGTGGAGATAAAAATAATATAATAAATTGGTTAGTGTTATCATAAATTATTAATTGGATTGTTGCAATTTATATTTAATCACAAATTAAGAATTTATAATTTTTGGACATGGTTAGTTGATTAATATTGATAATATTTATATGGATCTCATTTAGATATGAATTAACTTACTAAATAATTGATAGATTGCTTTGATAATTTGATTATTAACGTACTTTTGTAACAACGCAATTCGCAAATTCAAAGCAACATACAAAATTAAACAATTTGTAAATCAACTCAAAACTATAATATGAAGTTAGTTTAATATGGATTAATTATGAAAAAAACCAACATGTTTTCACGTAATTTGCGTTTACGTCCTTTCATATTATTTTTCTTCAAATAATTAATTCCTCAAGTTAATTTGTTTGTTTTTGATTCAGTAAAATTTGACTATTGAAACTCGATTTTCAGTTTTAAAAAAACTCGGTTTACCAATTGTAACCTATTTCTAATATTCAAATTTCATAAAACTAGGAAAAAATTAACTTGAGAATTTTTCTGGAAAAAATAACATTGAGAGACAAAAACATAAAAACCAGAAAAACATAACGGTTTTTTTCATAATAAACTCTATTAATATATAACAAGCTTATTAGGTGTTTAAAACTTTTATTCTATATTCATATGTAACAAGTGATAATATCTTAACCGTCAATTAAATTTCACTTTATATCATTAAACTAATCCATCAAGAGATTTAAGGCATAACATACACCGTTGATTTTCTTGGGTATTATTTACAGGTAACAATTTTTAAGGTGATACTCTAAATTTTCATAAATGCTTTCGAAAACAACAGAAAAAGAAGAATTTTGTAACACCCACAATTCTCACGCAAATGCCACGTCATTAATCAATCATAAGTGGCAATAACGCAAGCATCCCAAAGTACACATGTCACAGGATTAGCGGAAAACACTATTAATTAAAACTTTAACACAGAAGCTGTCATACATCAAGTCACATGTTGAAGCAGTACACACATAACTGAAGTAACTGTCATGCACTGACTATTATACATCACAACTGACAGCTGACATACAGGAGCTAGATACAAAATACAAACAACAGTATCTGCAATCTAATAACAAAAGTCAACATGCACCCTCGATCAATGAACTACTTCGGCTGCTGCGACCCCACGGTATGACTGCCTGAGACACGGAAGACTCGAAAACATAAGCTGGACAGCTCGTGAGTACGCGAGGGTTAGACTCTGCAGGTAAACACATATAGCATGCACAACACATATATCTCATCACACATATGCAACTCGATGCATAACACGTATCTCTGCTCAAAAGGGGACGCCGTTTCCCAGCTAACAGGCCGCACACAATAGCGGTTAGCTACTCAATAGGCACAGGAGCGACCTGGCAATATCACTACTGTATATACACAGTCTCATATCTCATGACTGGTTAGGGACAGTCAGCCTGCGCGATCACATATCGCGGACACCTGCAACTCAAACACGTATAACATATATATGGCAGATAAAATCATACCTGCGTCGCATCTCTGTCTCACAAACACAAGCACAACACATAACTGACTCGTAAAAGACTACGCGCGTTTTGTAAAGAACTCGAGTACTCACCGATTACCCGAAACTTAATCGAAACCCGAAACTCTCAATGCGGCTCGGCACGCGATCGGCTAGAACCTGTAATCGTCACGAATCCCACATATTAACACAAACTCAATAGTCACGCAATTCAAATCAAACACAATTATCACAATCGAATTAAACCCGAAACACATTCCCGAACGGATAACCGATCCCCGAACCTCTTTACGAGACTCCTATCGAGACCCTAAATCCCAGATAATTCAATTCGATAATATCCCGAAGGAATTCAACACATTAATAACCTCTAACTCTCCCACAATGACCAAACCAAAATTCCCCTGCAGGCTGCGGCTCGCGCCGCTAAGCACCTGAGGGTCGCGCCGCGACCAAGCGGTGCTCTGCACATTGACCTGCGATTTCCATGGCTGAACCAGGGGTAATACCCCTTCTCAAACCCAATTTCCAGCCCGAATTTGCATACATAAATACTACAAAGCAGCTTTCTACCACATATAGGCTAATACACACAATTCTCACAACATACACCATAAATTGAAGCCTCTAGCATGAAGCCTCTTACCTTGAATACCTCAAGAACACAATTAGGGAGAAGATGAAAGTAAAACACAGCTTGAATTCAATCCCCTTGGCTTCACTTCTGGCTTCAAATCTCAGCTGGAGCTCTCAATTTTCACACACAAAGCACACACACACTTTAGGGTTCTTCTTAGGAATGGATAAGGGAGGAAAATAAAAAGGGAAGCTCAATATCTATATACGTCTCTATTCTCATCCGGTCTCGAACCCAATAAATCCGAACCCGATATCACTTTTTCATAATTAACATCATTAGGACCCAATTAAATCCACGATCTCAATGACTATAATAATCCACTAATTAAAAGCTCGGAGACACGTATCACTCGGTCTTGACACGTTAAATCCACGAAACGAAATTTAATTGGAACACGCAATAATTATTAAAATAATGAGCCAATAAATTAAATCCACATACCAGGCTCAATTTCGGGATGTTACAAATCCTTTCCTCTTAAAAAGATTCCGTCCCGGAATCTAGCTCGGACTCGGGAACAGCTGCGGATAACGACTCCTCATCTCGGCCTCGGGCTCCCAGGTAGCACTAGTACCCTTATGATGCCTCCACTGAACGAGTACTAGCGCGATCTCTTTATTTTGCAATCTCTTCACTTTACGGTCAGTAATCGCCTCAGGCTGCTCGACATATCTCAGATGATTATCCACAGTGATCTCGGATAACGGCACAAACTGATCATCCTTGGCCAGACATTTTCTCAGGTGACTCACGTGAAACGTATCATGAACTCCGGCCAGCTCGGGAGGCAACCTCAATCTATACGCCTGATCTCGGACTCTGGCAATGATCTCAAACGGACCGATGTACCGCGGACTCAGCTTACCTCGATGTCTGAATCTAATAACTCCCTTCCACGGCGATACTTTCAGCATCACACGGTCCCCAACACTGAACTCGAGCTCAGTCAGACGACGATTGGCATAACGCTTTTGCCGGCTCTGTGCTACTCTCATATGCTCGCGGATAACCTCCACCTTATCGCTCGTCTCCTATTGCAACTCAAGCCCACTGATAGGTCGCTCGCCGACCTCGCCCCAACACACCGGGGTTAGGCACTTACGCCCGTACAGTGCCTCGAACGGAGCCATCTTGATGGAGGAATGGTAGCTGTTGTTGTACGCAAACTCGACTAACGGCAAGTGAACGTCCCAACTACCACTGAAATCTATCGCACAAGCTCGGAGCATATCCTCGAGAGTCTGATTCGTCCGCTCTGTCTGTCCGTCTGTCTGAGGTCTGTACGCGGTACTGAGCTAAACTCTCGTCCCCAACTCGCGCTGAAAGCTCTGCCAGAATCTCGAAGTAAACCGCGTATCTCTATCGGACGTAATCGACATCGGAACGCCGTGCCTCGACACTATCTCACTGATGTACAACCGAGCCAACTGATCCATAGTGATGGTGCCTCTCACCGCCAAGAAATGAGCACTCTTAGTCAACCGATCCACAATCACCCAGATCATATCATTGCCTCGAATGGTGCGCGGAAGTCTAACGATGAAGTCCAACATGATGTGATACCACTTCCACTCTGGGATCTCTAAAGGCTGCAAATGCCCGTGAGGCTTCTGATGCTCGGCCTTTACTCGTAGACAAGTCATACATTCCTCGACATACCAGCCCACATCTCTTTTCATCCCTGGCCACCAATAGAACTCACGCAGATCTCTATACATTTTGGTACTCCCGGGGTGGATAGACAATCTTGAACGATGCGACTCATCTAAAATCAGCTGCCGCAGATTACCGACTCTCGGAACCCAAACCCGATCATGAAACGCCCATAAACCTCTGCTATCTCTGCTCAACATCTCAAGCTGCCCTGCAAGACGTTCTCTTTTCACATTCTCTGCTCGCAGGCCCTCTAACTGGGCCAATCTCAGACTCTCCACAAGAGTCGATGTGACCTCGAGCCTCGCTGCTCGGGAAACCACTGTCTGACCGCACGCCTTGCGGCTCAACGCATCGGCCACCACATTGGCCTTACTAGGATGGTACTGAATCTCGCAGTCGTAGTCCTTCAGAAGCTCGAGGCTGCGCCGCTGTCTCATATTCAGCTCCTTCTGACTGAACAGATACTGAAGACTCTTGTGATCGGTATACACTACAAACCGCGAACCATACAGATAATGAAGCCATATTTTCAACGCAAACACTATCACGTCCAACTCAAGGTCGTGCACGGTATGATTCTCCTGGTAGGTCTTCAGCTGTCGCGATGCATACGCAATCACCTTGCCTCGCTGCATCAGAACACAACCCAACCCGGTACCTGACGCATCACAGTAGACTACGAAATCCTCTGTACCCTCGGGCAATGCTAACACTGGAGCCTGACATAACCGGGACTTCAGCTCCCTGAAGGCTGACTCCTGCTCATCGGACCATACAAAAGGCACGGACTGCCGTGTCAATCTCGTCAACGGCTTGGCAATCCTCGAGAAGTCCTGAATGAAGCGACGGTAATATCCAGCTAATCCCAGAAAACTGCGAACCTCAGGTACGGTCTTCGGCGGCTCCCAACTCATGACGGCCTCAATCTTCGCCGGATCTACTGAAATACCTTCGGCGCTCACAACATGTCCCAAAAACTGGACCTCGCGCAACCAGAACTCGCACTTGGAGAACTTCGTATAAAGTCGCTCCTCTCGCAGCATAGTCAAAACCTCTCGCAAGTGCTGCTCGTGGTCCTCGGCACTCCTCGAATATATCAGGATATCGTCGATAAAAACAATCACGAATCGATCCAACATAGATCTACACACCCTGTTCATCAAATCCATGAATGCCGCGGGTGCGTTAGTCAGTCCGAAGGGCATGATTAGGAACTCGTAATGGCCGTATCTCGTCCGAAATGCAGTCTTCGGCACGTCCTCGTCTCTAACTCTCAGCTGATGATAACCCGATCTCAAATCAATTTTCGAAAAGAAACCCGAACCCTGCAACTGGTCGAACAGATCGTCGATACGTGGAAGCGGATAACGGTTCTTCACCGTCACTCTATTCAACTCTCGATAATCAATACACATCCGCATAGAACCGTCCTTCTTCTTTACAAACAACACTGGAGCTCCCCACGGGGATGAACTCGGACGGATAAATCCACGATCAAGCAACTCCTGAAGCTGCGACATCATCTCTCTCGTCTCACTAGGTGCCAGCCTATAAGGCGTCTTCGCAATAGGCACCGCTCCAGGGATAAGATCGATACGAAACTCGACCTGACGATCTGGCGGTAACCCAGGCAACTCCTCTGGGAATACCTCAGGGAACTCTCTGATCACAGGTATATCCGCTAGGGTCTTCTTTTCTAATCTGGCGTCAACAACATAAGCCAGAAAGGTCTCACATCCCTTCGCAACATATCTCTGAGCTCGGGCCATCGAAACAATACCGATCTTGCCTCGTCGCCTCTCGCCATAAACTGTCACCGTCTCACTGTCTGAAATGGGTATCCGGATCATCTTTTTCGCACACAGAATATTGGCCTGCCTGGCTGTCATCCAGTCCATACCCACTATCACATCGAAACTACTGATCTCTATCGGCAGTAGATCAATAAAAAATCGGTGAACATCTATCTCAAGGACACAATCTCTGAATACTCGACTCACTAAAGCTGTACTACCGTCTACCCTCTCAACAACTAACGGCACAGATAAAACAGTAGGATGCACAGAAAAGTAGGCACAAAATACAACAGACACATACGAGCGATCTGCTCCAGAATCAAATAAAATACGAGCACTAAGCCCGTTCAGGATATACGTACCGGAAACCACGTCGGTAGACTCGCGGGCCTCTTCTGCCGTGGCCTGAAACACTCTACCCCGGCCTCGAGGTGCTGACTCACGGCGGCTCGAAGATGACGGCTCTGCTCTGGTCCCGCTAGTGCTCGCTCCCTGCACTGCTGGCGGCGCATCTGGACAGTCTCTCACAATATGGCCTGGCCTCCCACAGCGGAAGCACAGGGAATCTCTCGAAGTACACGTAAAAGATGTGTGGCCATACTGACCACAATGGTAACATCTGGGCTGCTTCGACACACAAGGATCGGAATGGCGACGACGACACCTCGGACAGTCTCTCTCTCCAACTGAACTGTCTGCCCGGCTCCCTGATGGCTGGGACCCCTGTCCCACGCTGCTCTGACTCTGACTCGGAACACTATAACGAGAAGTCTGCCCCTGACTCTGATTGGCCGTCCCCGACCCCTGATACTGCCCTGACCTCCTGGACCTACGGTCTCTGCCCCTGTCTCTATCTCTGCGAAATCCCGAACCCTGCCCCTGAACTTGCTGCTGCTCAGGCTGTCTCTCTTTGAAAGTCCTGGGGCTCTCGATAGTAACTCTGGGACTGCTCAGACGTACCTGTCCTCTGTCTCTGGGATGGAGGCTGACCTCTCTGCCTCTCGATCTCTCTCTCTCTAACACGAGCCAACTCTAAGGCTCTCGCAAATGTCGGGGTGTCATGAAGCCCAACAAACTCCCGGATGTCAGATCTCAACCCATCGATAAAGGCATCAGCCTTACGAACCTCTGAATCCACATGCTGAGGTGCAAACTGGGCATACTCATTAAACCTGTCTACATACTGCTGGACTGACATACTACCCTGCTGGAGATGCAAGAAACGGCGCTCCATCTCCCGGCGCTCATCGTGGGGAATATACTGCAGCTCGAAAATAGCACGGAACTGATCCCATGTCATAGCATATGCTGCAGCTGTAGTCATAGACGACTCAGTGGACTTCCACCACTGTGAAGCCCCTCCCTTCAGCTGATAAGCCGCATAGCCGACCATATCACGAGGGTCGACATGGGCAACTCGAAATGCCGCCTCTATCTCTCTCTCCCAAGCCATAGCCGCACCCGGCTCACCACCGCCTCGGAACTGAGGTGGGGCTCCTGCCATAAAGTCCTTAAAGGACCCACCTCGCGGAGCAGAAGAAGAAGATGCCCCAACCCCTGTCTCGACACTAGTAACTGGCGGCGGATCAGATCTCTGTCGCTGCTGATCTCTCTCTCTCTATAGAACTCGGTCAACACTGCTAACATCTCTGACTGGCGGATGTACTCATCTCCCGCTGGTCTCTCGGGCCCAGATCCCTCACCATGATCTGCCATAACTACCTGCACATATCACAAAGGTAAGATAACAGATCGATCACCCAGCGTTATACAATTAAGCTAGGTTAGTTAATTCCGCTAAACTCAGTCTCAGGGAAGAATCCCACGGATCTGAACACGGTAAGAGCTCAAGCATCCACTGATACGCAATACTGAAACCACAAGCTCTGATACTAAGCTGTAACACCCACAATTCTCACGCAAATGCCACGTCATTAATCAATCATAAGTGGCAATAACGAAAGCATCCCAAAGTACACATGTCACAGGATTAGCGAAAAACACTATTAATTAAAACTTTAACACAGAAGCTGTCATACATCAAGTCACATGTTGAAGCAGTACACACATAACTGAAGTAACTGTCATGCACTGACTATTATACATCACAACCGACAACTGACATACAGGAGCTAGATACAAAATACAAACAGCAGGATCTGCAATCTATTAACAAAAGTCAACATGCACCCTCGATCAATGAACTACTTCGGCTGCTGCGACTGCGGCTGCGACCCCACGGTATGACTGCCTGAGACACGGAAGACTCGAAAACATAAGCTGGACAGCTCGTGAGTACGCGAGGGTTAGACTCTGCAGGTAAACACATATAGCATGCACGACACATATATCTCATCACACATATGCAACTCGATGCACAACACGTATCTCTGCTCAAAAGGGGACGCCGTTCCCCAGCTAACAGGCCGCACACAGCAGCAGTTAGCTACTCAATAGGCACAGGAGCGACCTGGCAATATCACTACTGTATATACACAGTCTCATATCTCATGACTAGTTAGGGACAGTCAGCCTGCGCGATCACATATCGCGGACACCAGCAACTCAAACACGTAAAACATATATATGGCAGATAAAATCATACCTGCGTCGCATTTCTGTCTCACAAACACAAGCACAACACATAACTGACTCGTAAAAGACTACGCGCGTTTTGTAAAGAACTCGAGTACTCACCGATTACCCGAAACTTAATCGAAACCCGAAACTCTCAATGCGGCTCGGCACGCGATCGACTAGAACCTGTAATCGTCACGAATCCCACATATTAACACAAACTCAATAGTCACGCAATTCAAATCAAACACAATTATCACAATCGAATTAAACCCGAAACACATTCCCGAACGGATAACCGATCCCCGAACCTCTTTACGAGACTCCTATCGAGACCCTAAATCCCAGATAATTCAATTCGATAATATCCCGAAGGAATTCAACACATTAATAACCTCTAACTCTCCCACAATGACCAAACCAAAATTCCCCTGCAGGCTGCGGCTCGCGCCGCTAAGCACCTGAGGGTCGCGCCGCGACCAAGCGGTGCTCTGCACATTGACCTGCGATTTCCATGGCTGAACCAGGGGTAATACCCCTTCTCAAACCCAATTTCTAGCCCGAATTTGCATACATAAATACTACAAAGCAGCTTTCTACCACATATAGGCTCATACACACAATTCTCACAACATACACCATAAATTGAAGCCTCTAGCATGAAGTCTCTTACCTTGAATACCTCAAGAACACAATTAGGGAGAAGATGAAAGTAAAACACAGCTTGAATTCAATCCCCTTGGCTTCACTTCTGGCTTCAAATCTCAGCTGGAGCTCTCAATTTTCACACACAAAGCACACACACACTTTAGGGTTCTTCTTAGGAATGGATAAGGGAGGAAAATAAAAAGGGAAGCTCAATATCTATATACGTCTCTATTCTCATCCGGTCCCGAACCCAATAAATCCGAACCCGATATCACTTTTTCATAATTAACATCATTAGGACCCAATTAAATCCACGATCTCAATGACTATAATAATCCACTAATTAAAAGCTCGGAGACACGTATCACTCGGTCTTGACACGTTAAATCCACGAAACGAAATTTAATTGGAACACGTAATAATTATTAAAATAATGAGCCAATAAATTAAATCCACATACCAGGCTCAATTTCGGGATGTTACAAATTTGTCAACAAAAAACTAAAAATAAAAATATGTAGTAAAATAATTAAGATAAGATTGATAGTTGTGTTGCATTATAATCCTGATTGTTAATTTTTTTTATTGAAATTTCGTATTAAAATGAGACAAATTTCATAAATCTTAATGTTTGAATTCCAAAAAATTAAGTGATGTTTGTATTCTAAATTATTAAATGTCTAAAGTCTAAAATCACATCTTAAATCTAAGAGGCGATCGTAAAGTCTTAAATCTGAAATCACGACTGAAATTTAAGGAATGATCCTAAAGTTTGAATTTCAAAATTTTAAAACTATTAATTAAAGTTTAAGTTTTAAATATAAGACAATTTATAACCTTCCTCACATGGACTTCCTTCTACATTTACAACTTGTTAAAGTAAATCAACATTCAATTCAAACATTGTATTCGAATGTTGGACACAACAACCAAATTCGGATAATTATGAATTCAATGATTTGATATGATGTGAAACTTCTATCTTATAAGTTATATGGTTTTTGTTGACTATTCTTTGGTTGTATACTAAATGTAGAAGCCACCACTAGAAAGTGATCTAAACATGAAAGGACGAAAGAACTTATAAGAAGAATGCTTAAAGTGATGAAACTTTAGTGGTGTTGGCATCAAGCATTTGAAGATAATGAACATAATAATGATATTTAAATATCGATAATAATAACAATAATAATAATATGATTTCAAGTAAGGTTGGACATTTTTTGGTTCGGGACCGAAGAAACCAAAAGCCAAACCAAATCGCATACAATTAAAACCAAACCAAATTTAAATTTTGGTTTTCGATTTGGTTTCGGACTAAACCGATTATAAAATTGGGTTTTTGGATTGATTTCTGGTCTAGTCGATAGCAGATCAAACCAAACTTAATTACCGAATATGTACACACACATATATGTTTGAAATTTATAATTAATTTAATTTGACGTAAATTGTTTTATGCATGTTTAACTTGATATTTTTGGGATCACATATTTAATATTATACTATTTGAGATGTTTGAAAGTTTTACGTTTGTTGCTTAGTCTTTAATTGTTTGTAGATTGTTTTGGATATTGAATTTTTTGTTTAGAGTAAATTACAAATTGCCTTCACTGAAAATAAAATGTAAATTTGAATATAAAAACTAAACCTAATAAAAAATTTAATGAATATACGAATATAGAAAGAGTATATAATTAAAATTTTATTTTTAAATATATTTGATCAAATCATAATCAATTAATCAACTAATTGTAATTAACAAAAAATAGTAAAATAATAAAGTCTAAATAAAATAATTAAACATAAAATAATAAAAAGTTAACCAAATGACCAAGATTGAATAATTATAATATCAATGGATTAAAAGTGAAAGGGTATTTTGGTCATTAAAAAAAAAGGTAAATTACAAGTTTCGTCCATGTGATTTATTAAAAAGGGTGAATTTCATATATAGCCCTCCAAAACTTCATAATATCATATATACTGAAACGCCCCGTTCTAACAACGTGATGCTTTTACTATAATCTGCAACGTGAACCTCAAATTCAGAGTACGCTAAATAAATTATCTAGTTATTACAACCAAATCGAAAATCTAGGGATCTACCCATCCCAATTACAAGTTCAGTAATAATTACAAAGTGAGCGGAAGTCTATCTGATACCACGAGTCCTTAAACTCTTGACCCTGAAGCTGGTGCTTTTCCCTTATCAGCTAAACCTGAAACATTGTCCCCACAACCGGGGTAAGCAGTCGCCTAGCGAGTAACAGATTTAATAGCACAAATAAACATGAATGATACAAGTATCGGCACAAATTCAACATGTGTAGCAACCGGCCTTCCCAGCAGTGCGTCCACGAATAGGTTGTCTGTGTAGCATCCAGCCTTCCCAGCAATGCATACATAGTAACACAGCTTGCGGCACTCCCAACTTACAGCGTATAAAAATAACATGCAGCCACACAGGCATGCAATTATCACATAAATACACAGTACACATACCGGGGAATAAGGGTTATCATGTAACAACTCAGGGTAATAAAATGAATAACATATATCAAAGGCAACATGGCAGTGCAATGGATAAGCATGGTAAAAGAAATGAAACTGATAACCAGTACAAACACATTATAAATGATCATTCATGAATTTAAATCAATTACTCACAGTGCTCGAAATCCGTAACCCGCCAATCGACTAACTGAAAATCAGCTGAAGGCACTACCGAGAGTCACACACCTCAACTGAATCACTAGGATCCTGATATAAAAGTATATTGTCTATTTATCAATATCCTTAACTTTATAATTTACAATGTCCATTATACAATTCTATTTATTAATTAAAGTTTTGGGGATCAAAATTCGAAAAATACCGAGTTACTTGTCAAGGATTACTTAATTACTTTAGTTATTATTTATTTAAAGTTTATTAAGCAAATATTAAACTCTCATATAACAGTAAATGATTAATCAAATCAATTTTAATTAAAACCCTTTGAACTTGCATTAATCTCATTACTAATAATTAATTCTATACGACTTAATCCACATATAACCCAATAATTAACAACCAAAAATAAATAACCAACACCATTATCTTAGTTTGAAAGCCTAAAAATCAAATCAACCTAAACCCAATTATTTAATATTATCTGGTTCACATCAATATCCCAAACTAATTAATTAATAACCCAAAACACCTTAACATTTAAATCCCAAAATTAATTTCAAGATTAAGAAAACTCAACCAAATACAAATTGTAATCAGCCCAAAATAATAAAATGACAGCCCACGCTTTTTAAATTTAAAGCCCAAAAAAAAAAAAACAACCAAACTTAACCTAAAAGAAATAACCCAAAACCCAATTAAATTGAGAAAGCTCAACTTGATTAGTTAGTTTTAGTTAAGCCAAATGCCCATTTTTAATACTAAGTCCTAATTAGAATTTAAACTAAACATAAAGGTCCAACCCAATCAATATTATTTATAAATCTAGCCCAACATCTAATTTAAGAAATCCAAACAACCTATCATTTGAACCCATTACAAATTTAAAAGCAAAACCCAAAATGTTTTAAACTCACATACACTAATAAATTCCTTAGCTCACTTTAATTAACCTAGAGAAAAAGAATCAACTTCTAAATTACAAGACCCATAAAACAAAAACCTAATTGCCCAAGAAATTAAAAGGAATAAAAGAAAAAGAAACAAAAAACTAAGTCTCTCTCTCTCTCTCTCTCTCTCTCTCTCTCTCTCTCTCTCTCTCTCGCTCTCTCTCTCTCTCATCTCTCTCTCTCTCTCTCTCGCTCTCTCTCTCTCTCTCTCTCTCTCTCTCGCATGCAGACACAAACAGAATAGGAAAAGGAAAAGAAACAGAAAAAAGAAAAAAAATGAATAAATATTGTTTTCCTTTTCCCCTTCTCGACCAAGAACAACAAGAAGAAAAAGGAGAAGGCAGCGCCGTAAGGTCCCCGCCTCTGCCGCCGTGCGACCGCCGGCGTGTCTCCGGCGCTGTTCAGACCGCCATCCAACACACACACAACACCTTTACTCTCATCTCTCCCTCTCGGTGGATGAAACCAGCAAGGAAAGGAACCGACTGAGAGACGTCGATGGCAGAACAGGGGAAAGCCGTCGTCGCCGCTGTTTGCGCTGCCCACTTTCGTCTTCGGTCGAATCTCACACCACTCGCACACCGAACCACTACTCCCTCATTTTTTGTGAACGAAAACAGGAAAAAGGCAGAAAGAGCTGCCGCCGGTGGCCACCGCCACCGCTGAAACTCGCCGATCGAAACTCCCAAATCCGACTTTCTTATTCAAATAACATTCAAATCTGATATCTAATCTTATTTCTAGAGTTTTTATATAGATTTTCGGATTGAAGCTCAAAACCCACTTAAACCATCATGGTTGACCATTTGAAGCTTTTAAAGCAAGAAGATGATGAAGATAATGATATTAGAAATTGTGGGTTATTCATTTTCGGATTAATAAGCAATATTTATACTCATTTTATGGCTTCTAACATCCATCAAAACTACATACGGGGATTTAAATTTTCTTCGGGTTCATAGTCATTACCTCAAGGTTATCAGTGAAAGGGTTGATTTGGTGATGGTGATGATGAAACTTGATCCAACCTTGAATTCCAGCCCAAATTTCTTTAATATTTTTCAGAAAAGTGTATGTATGTGTTCTTGGTATAAATGTGAGATATGGATGGTGAAATGGTATATATATATGAAGAACAAAGTTGGATGATGATGATGATTAGAGATGGCAACGGGGCCGGGGGGGGGGGGGGGGGTACCGGGTATCACCTTTCCCATCCCCGTCCCCGATCTCTGATACCCATCCCCATCCTCGTCCCCGATCCCCGACGGGTATCCCTTTTTTTCCCCATCCCCGCCCCCGACGGGTAATCGGGTATTTCATGCCCGAAATTATAAATTTAGAAATGAAGTTCATGCTATATTTTTAATTAATAAATTACTACTAACAAACAATAAAACAAACCCAAACATTACATAGTCTTAACGTTTAAAGTTTACAACACGGCAACACCTTATAATTGAAAAACGATAGTTTAAAACAAGATAACTAAAAAGTGATAAGTTGATGACGTGTGAATGGATAATCGGCACAATGTTACTAGCACTTCGTGAGACTCAAATCTTGCACCAACATCTTTCTATGCACCTACACACAAAATTGATGTGTTAAACAACAATATAAAATTCATTACTCTAAAATGAGAATTTTAATTCAACTATCAAAATAAAAAAAAGGTTTCTTGATTACCTTCAACATCCGGCTCACAATCATAGAAAATGGTTGCATCGTTATCCGACATAAATGACGAAGCGTTATCTAAAATAAACAAAAATATATAGTTTAATGAATTATAATAAATGCAAAAATAAAAAAACACATGTATATGCTTATCTTTGTTAACAAGTTCCCACAACCAACTTTGTGCACACATTAAAGCTTCAATTGTATTCAGATGAAGCCGACTTTGATGTGGACTTATCAACCTTCCGCTAGCACTAAACGCAGATTCCGAAGCGACAGTTGAAACAGGAATAGCCAAAATATCTCTAGCAATGGCTTGCAAAATAGAATACTTTGGTGCGTTCAACTTCCACCATAACAAAATATCAAAATCATCCGAGTCGGGTTGAATCCCTTCTTCCAAATAGTGATCGAATTCAGATTTTACCGCAGATTGGGAAACCTTAGGCTTGGTCAAAAGATGTCTTTGCCAAGCAGATGTGATATTCCCACACTTGACACTGTAGTTGTACCACTTGATCCCGTAGACTCTCCAATCCCACATCCTGTTTGTGAATTCTTTTCTTCATATTCATTAACCAACTCAACACAAAATTTTTTAATTTTTTGAATTTCAGCATCACCATCATCTCCAAAAACAAGTGGAAAATAAAATTCAATCATTTCCATCTTGAAACGTGGGTCAAAAACAGCAGCAACACCCATCAATTCATGAATTGAACCCCAATACTCATCAAACTTAGTCAACATTTTTGATGCCATAGTACTAACAATGGAGTTGGTACATAAAAGCCATTCACCTAGTGCAAGCCTAATGTCACAGATTTTGGGAAAATACAAATTGGCAGTGGGATATCTTGTTCCAGAAAATATAGAAGTGACATCATAAAATAATTCCAATCTTCCGCAAATTTCCTTTGCATTTTCCCATTCTTGTGGACTAGGCAATGTCTTGTATTGAGACTCACGTTGTTTTAAACGTGCAAACACATCCTTATACATCAAAGCAGTTTTAAGCATAAGAAAAGTAGAATTCCATCTAGTGGCACAATCCAAACCTAACTTTTTGGAATATGTTATTTTTAATTGTCTACAACCCTCCTCAAACTTCTCAATTCTTTTAGGCGTTGCTGTCCAATAATGTACACTTTCTCGTACATTTTCTATTGCACCCTTTATAACATCCAACCCAATTTTCACAATAAGATTAAGGATATGTGCACAACAACGCATGTGAATATGAGTGCCATCATGAATCAACTTGTTTAACGGTAACTTATCTTTAATCTTACCAATTAACGAATCGTTGGTTGTGCAATTGTCAACAGTGATAGTAGATAATTTTGCATCCACATTCCATTCCATCAATGCATCCATCAACACATCTGTAAGAACTTCACTTGTATGGGGACATGGCACGTAAATGAACCTAGTTCAAAAAATGAATATATGAATTAGTATAATATAATTATAAAACATGAATATAACTATTCTAGTTATAAATGAAAGACATGCTACCTTAAGATTTTACTTCGTAGATTCCACTCATTGTCAATGAAATGACATGTAATAGCCATAAACCCTTTCTTCTGATTACTAGAAGTCCACATATCGGTCGTAATAGCAACTCTACTTTGACTACTCTCCAAAACTTTAATAACTTGACTTTTCTCTTGCTCATACAACTTGAGAATGTCACTCTTTAATGTATTGCGACAAGGACATTTGAAAAGAGGTTGAATAGTTATTGTAAAGTCCTTAAACCCTACATGATCAACAATTGAAAGAGGATACTCGTGTAAAATAACCATTCTTGCAAGCGCATTCCTTCCATCTTTTTCACTGAACACAAAAGTTGATAAGTCTTGCTTTTTGTTGCTTGCCAAAATCTTTTGTCTAATATCCGGTTGGTTTCGAGCTTTGCAAGAGTTTATATGAGCAAGCAAATGTTTTGTGCCATTCTTTGATTCACCTCCAAGCAAAGCATTGCAATGATTGCATTTTGCCTTAGTTTTTCCATCCACTGTTGTCTTTAAAAAATGTTGCCAAACAATGCTTTTTTGCCTTTTATTTGGAGGATTTTGTGCACTCGACTCCATTGTTTCTTCAACGGTTGGTGCGGGTGCATTTGAAGTTGGTGTTGATGTTGGTGTTGGTTCATTTTGTGCACCTGACTCCATTTACTAACACACAAAAAAATCAGCAATATATAAGCCATTAAATTAGATTAGTAATCAGAATCAGCAACATTAGGTAGCAAAAATAATAGCAATATTATCTATAAATCTAGCAAAAAGGGTAATATACTAATATAAACTAACAAGTAGCAATATTTATTAATAAATCTAGTAAAAGAAGTAAATTTCATATCAGAATCTAGCAAAGTTCAACCATGTTGATTTTTTAATAATAAATGCTAAAAAAAAACAAATATTTTTTTATAGTAATAGTCACAACTCACAGTTCATCAACCATGTTGATTTTCATAGCAATATATACTTTACAACCAAACAGAGATATCAAATCTAGCAAATCAGATTTGAAAACCAAATATAATAGAAATAGGAGTTAGGTATTAGGATTACAAACAGATATATAGACCGGGGTGAGTAGTGGCGACAGCGAGGAGGCGGCGACGAGCAGTGGAGGAGGCGGCGATGGGGACGACTTAGGTTTTAACCGGGCGGCGACGAGCAGGGGAGGAGGCGGCGAGGGCTACGCAATGGCAGTGACAAAGGCGACGACCAGGGGAGGCGGCGACGACCAGGGGAGGCGGCGACGACCAACAGTCTCTGTCTTCGTCCGTTCGTCTCTCTCTCTCTCTCTCTCTCTCTCTCGAAGATGCAGTGGACTTGTGTTGTGTCTGGTGGAAAATGGTAAGGGAATAAGGGATAGAAAAATCTTTTTAGGGTTTTTTTAAAGATGTAAAAGACTAAAAAGGACATATGTATAAAGAAAGTATGATATTATATTAGGGGTATTAAGGTTATTTCATATATTTACTATTTCGGGTACGGGGTCGGGTACGGGTACGGGTACCCGAGGGGTAATCCCATCCCCGTCCCCGTCCCCGGATTTACAATCGGGTATTACCCGTCCCCGATACCCGGTCAACTCGGGTTCGGTATTCGGGTTCCCCATCGGGTACGGGTTTTTTTTTTTGCCATCTCTAATGATGATGATGGTGGTGTTTTTTTTGTGGTATCCATGCATGCATCTTTTTTTATTTTTTATTTTTTTTATACACCGTGTCCATATATACGAATAATAGTTTCTTTTATATATAAATATAAATATATATATATATATATATATATATATATATATATATATATATATATATATATATATATATATATATATATATATATATATAAATCAAGAATATAATGATGATTTAAATCGTATTTTCTTGAATTAATATTTAAATTAAACGACCGAAATTTAATTAATTTCCTCGAGTTTAGCGGGTGTTACAATCTCCTCCAAGTTGGATTAATCTCGTTCTCGAGATCATGTGCATTTGAACAAGTCGGGGTACTTTGTCATCATCTCCGTCTTCAGCTCCCACATATTATTCGGTCCACGATGGTGTCGCCATTTCACTAAGACCATCTCTATCTGTCGATTTCTTAACTTGCTGATCTTCTCATCAACTATCTGTTCGGGCTCCTCGACATATCTGAGTCGTTGATCAATCTGAACATCCTGAGTCGGCACCATCTCCTCGGCATTCTTCAGACATTTTCGCAAATAGCTGACATGAAAAACATCGTGCACACCGGCCTACTCTTGTGGCAAATCTAATCGATATGCCTGTGCACCAATACGCTCTGAAATCCGATAAGGTCCAATAAATCTAGGGCTAAGCTTGCCCCTCTTGCTGAACCTCATAATACCCTTCCAGGGCGACACCTTCAACATCACAAAACTACCAACCTCAAGCTCCACTGGTCGATTCCGCTTATAGAATGCATCTTCTGTCGATCATGAGCAGCCCTCAATCGTTCGCGAATAATCTGAATCTTGTGCGCAATCTGCAATAACTCGGGTCTGCCAATTGGTCTCTCACCCACCTCTCGCCAACACGTGGGTGTACGACACCTACGACCATACAACGCATCGAACGGTGTCATGCCGATAGAAGAATGATACGAGTTATTATAAGAAAACTCGATCAACGGCAAATGAGCATCCCATGTCTAGCATTGAACTTGTCTATGTAAATCTGTGCCTGTAACATCCCTACTTTTCAATTATTTGTAATTTACAATTTTAAGGACTCAAGTATTGTATTAATGGATTATTATGTCGATTTAAGCAAATTTCGATCACAAATTTTAAAGTAAGAAAAGATGAGGAGAAATCCTCATTGTAGTTTTTTTTAGCAAGCAAGCCATAAGAAACCGATCCGGACATTTAAAACCGGTTAAATAAGAAAATACAAAGTTGAGGGGTGTCTTATGCAAATGGGTCAAAGTGTCAAATAAAAGATGGAAAACTCCTTTCATTTATCAAATCTCACACTCTCTCTACTCTCTCGATCTCTCTTAAAACCCACGGATTCATCACCGAAAATCCAAGATTTGTTGGATTCAAGTTGCAAACAAGGAACTATAACTGCTACAAACATCAATCAAGGTAACATTTGCTCAGATTTATGGATTATTGAAGTTTTGGTTCGGTTTTTGGTGAAAACCGAATCATAAGATCTGGTTCTAATTGTTAATGCATGTTGAAAATAATGGTGGGAATGTTTAAATCGAGTGTTGATGATGTAGTATACAAAATTTCAGAATCAGATTCGAAGTTTAAGTATGATTTTGAAGATAGTGTGTGTTTTAGTGTGTGTGCACATCGCTATTTGAAGAAAAATGGACATAAATGGGTTAATTTGATATGTTAGTGTTATGTTATAAGTTAAAAATGTACAATAAAGTTCATATTTGTAATTTTAGTTACTGAAACATGCAAAAATGGTCAAAAATGAAAATCTAGAAAAAGTTGGAAATTATAAGTATGAACTCGGACTGATGAACTCGGTTCAGACCATCCGAATTCGGGTCCATCTCAATCCGGATTCGTCCGAGTTCGGACCAACAGTCAATTCGGACCACAACTCATTTCGGACCATACCCATTTCGGACCCTTACCCAATTCGGACTTCAACCCACTTCGGACCCCAGCCTATTTCGGACCAATAGTACTTCGGACCATCCGAATTCGGATGTGGTCCGAAATCAGAATCAATTACACTTAATTTTCGGAATTTAAGTTTTAAGCAATTACTGACATTAAATCACTATTACACTGACTTGACAGATCACTGTGGTGTTGTCTAACACACATTGATTCAGAGATACGACACACTGTACAAACCATTGTGAGTAATAGCTTATCATTCTAACATTTATTGTCTTTGCATTCACGCTTTACATATTCAATGGCATGTTCACATTGTTCATATACATCATTTGGCACTCATGAATGATTTGTTGTTATGATGCACACTCGAACTTGACATGTAATACACATATAGCCAGCATTCATTTGAAAGTGCATCTATTTACATCATGCTTGCACTGCATGATCATTACTTCACAATCTGATGCGACCTGGACTGGGGCTGACAGCTTGCCACTGTCGGGGACTGATCATCCCACTCGTTATCCTGGTCAGGTTCGGCACATCCCCGATCAGCATTTGAACTGCCAACCCCATGCTTGCACTGCATGGTTTTCACATACATTGGGGCTTACACTGCCCGTAGTCACATTATGCTTGTAAAGAAATATTTGTTGTTTGTATAATCTGTTATCTCACTAAGCAAATTAGGTTACTGTTGACTCACAATGTTTTCAGGAAAAGGCAAAGGTGTAGCTGGACCTTCTACTTAAGCAATTTCAATTCAATTTCCCGAAGACTTACAAGCTATTGGTACTCAGATGTAGTAGCTTTGGGCTGGGATTTCATGACTTTAAAACACTATATGATGTTGTAATAGTTAGACTTTATCACTGTAGACACGTATAACTATTGCTTTAATGTGGAACTGCTTAAATCTGATTTAAGTATTCAAATTTAATTATCATGTTATTCATTGGGTTGTGTGTTGATCCTGGTGATTCCGATTATGCTATCAAAATATGAGGACGTCACAGTTTGGTATCAGAGCATTAGTTTGAGGTTTCAAGTGTCCGCGGGACTTGGACTCAAACTTAGGTTATGATATTAGAATGGACTCCTAGGAGATGATCCGAACTAAGATAGGATTGACATGCACACGGGGACAAATAAAGGGTAACTGTAAACACTTAGGAATTACAAATAAATGTTCTAAATATAGATTGTTATATTTCAGAACATGTCAGGAGACGATATGACTCCTCAACAGATGTTCCAGATGATGCAAGCTCTTATGGAACAAAACAATGAGTTACAATCCAAAAGAATGGCTGAGCAGGCTCAGTCATTTGTTGATTAATTAAAGGCCAGAGATGAGGCCGAGGCGAAACGTAAAGTTGATAAAAGAAAGAACTGCAACAACAAGACGATCAAGAGGAAAGACAACTGGGTCTTCTAACAAGGCCAGAGGGTGTAGGTTTAAGGACTTCAAAAGTAACGGAGCTGTTACTTTTGATGGAACTGGAGATGCCGTCACGGCATTGGAATGGATCACCACCACCGAACGAACTTTCAGAATCAGCGACTGCGCTGAAAAGGACATGGTCCGCTTTGCAACCGCAATGTTTGCAAGGGACGCAGTGATGTGGTAGGATGCCATGACAAATATGTTGACGATGGAGGTAGTGTCACACATGTCTTGGAACAAGTTTAAGGAAGTATTCTCTCAGCAATATTGTCCTACTGATGAGAAGCGCTGTCTAGAGGAAAAATTTCTGAACCTAACCCAGGGAACAAAGACGGTTACACACTACGCCGTCGAGTTCACCCGATTAAGCTTGTTTGCACCTCATCAAGTCGACACGGAAGAAAGAAAGATAGCCCGGTTTGAGGCCAGTCTAGATTATGAGATTCGCCGAACCATGAGTGGGGTTCGATATACAACATTTGCTGGTTTACTGGAGGCTGCTCGAAATGTGGAGCAGATTGTTTTGTTGTCCGGGTATGTCATCAGTTCAACCATCATAGCACCGACTCAACCGTCGCTGCCAAAAAGGCAGCGGGAGTCTGGATCATCACGATCTTCTCCTCAATCCAATCAACCGTCTTCTTCACCCAAGAAGGGAAAGGCCTTTTCAGCCAGTTCTAAAATGAGAGACTGCAGGAGATGCAGGAAGGCGCACTCTAGGGAGTGCAAAACTCAAGACATGTATTGCTTCTGTTGTGGGCAGAAGGGCCATCACTGGGAGCATTGTCCTCGAAAAAATGATGCATGCTACAACTGCCACAGACTTGGCCATTTTGCAAGGGACTGCCCGAAACCCCCACGAGATCAAAGTGTTCAGCATTCAACGACAAGATCTTCTGCAGCTTCCACTGCTCGCAGGGATCAATCTCAAAGGGCTCCAACAAGGGCATTCCAAATCACAGCTGAAGAAGCAAAAGATGACCCAAAGGTGGTCACTGGTACGTTCTTTGTAAATTCAATTTCCGTACGCATCTTGTTTGATTCCGGAGCCAACCATTCGTATGTCTCCACTTCATTTGCTCGTCAATTTAATATGCCTACTTCCAATCTATAATTCGTGCTTGATATTGAAACTGCTAGTAACATGTTAGTGAAGGCAGACAAGGTGTATAGGAATTGCACATTACTTGTAGAAGATGTAGTATTCAACATAGATCTAATTCCCATGGAGTTCGGGGAATGCGATGTTATAGTAGGTATGGACTGGTTGGTTCACAATGAGGCCCAAATTGTTTGCAAGAAAAGGATGATTAAGATCACCACTCCTGAGGGCCGAGACATTTGCATATATGGTGACACACACAAAGGCGATTTATGCCTCATTTCAATTGCAAAAGCCCGAAAGCATGTTGCTAAGGGTTGTTCCGCTTATTTAGCCTATGCTGTCGATGCAAAGGCTGAAGTTCAATCTCTCTCTGCCATTTCCGTTGTTTCTGAGTTTCCAGATGTCTTTCTAGATGATGTCTCGGGATTGCCACCTGATCGTCAAGTGGAATTCCGTATCGATCTCATTCTCGGAGCTGCTCCAATAACAAAGGCTCCCTATCGTAGCTCCTGCAGAAATGCAGGAAATGATGAAACAGTTACAGGTGCTACTTGACCAAGGATTTATCCACCCAAGTTCATCTCCTTGGGGCGCTCCTGTTTTGTTTGTCAAGAAGAAAGATGACACATTGCGTATGTGCATCGATTACCGCGAACTCAACAAAGTCACAATAAAAAACAAGTACCCATTGCCGCGGATTGATGATCTCTTCGACCAGTTACAAGGCACAAGCTACTTCACGAGGATTGATCTTCGTTCGCGTTATCATCAACTCAAAGTACATCCAGACGACATTCCTAAAACGACTTCAGAACTCGTTACGGACACTACGAGTTTTTGGTAATGCCGTTCGGTCTTACAAATGTGCCGGCTGCTTTCATGGATCTCATGAATCGAGTCTGCCGGCCAATGCTCAACAAATCTGTCATCATATTCATTGATGACATTCTCATCTATTCAAAGACCAAAGAGGATCATGCTACACATCTGCGAGAATTGCTAGAGTTGCTGCGCAAAGAGCGACTTTATGCCAAATTCTCGAAATGTGAATTCTGGTTGAGGCAGGTACGTCTCAACATTCGAAACAATTTCATGATCCTTATACACAATTATAAACCTTTTGTTAACTTGTACCATCTCAACATACAATTCAGATCCAATTCTTGGGGCACGTGATATTATGTGCTGGGATTGCTGTTGATCCTGCAAAGATCGAGGCTATCCAGAACTGGGAATCACCTCGCAACGCCTCAGAGATTCGTAGCTTTCTGGGATTGGCTGGTTATTACCGCCGATTCATCAAAGACTTTTCAAAGATCGCCATTCCTCTCACTAAGCTTACTCGCAAGAATACAACTTTCTTTTGGAAAGAAGAACAGCAAGCTGCCTTTGATAATCTGAAGAAGTTACTAAGTGAAGCACCAGTATTAGCCCTGCCTGAAGGGAACGAGGACTTCATAGTCTACACAGATGCATCAGGCATGGGTTTGGGAGCGGTATTAATGCAAAGAGGAAATGTCATAGCATACGCTTCTAGACAGCTCAAACCGCACGAGAAGGATTACTCTACTCATGACCTAGAGCTGACTGCTGTGACATTCACTCTCAAACTTTGGAGGCACTACTTGTATGGAACCGAATGTCAGCTCTACACCGATCACAAAAGTTTGAAGTACATATTCAGTCAGAAGGACTTGAATATGAGGCAGAGAAGGTCAATGGAGTTGATCAAAGATTACGACTGTGAGATTTTATACCATCCAGGGAAAGCCAACGTAGTGGCTGATGCCCTAAGTAGGAAAGCATATTGCAAGGCATACTGTTATGCCTTAACTTTTACAATCCTGACGTCCACTATTATTAATGATGTAAGAGCTGCTCAACTACAGGCTCTAAAAGAGGAAAATGATAAGAATGAGGATGTCAGAATCCAATTGCCATTAATGCAAGACGATGGAACTGGACTCAAAGGTATTTACGGCAGAATATGGGTTCCTAAGTTCGGGAACATGCGAGAAGTAATTCTTGAAGAAGCTCACCAATCCAAATTCTCAATTCACCCTTGAAGCACAAAAAAGTAAAACGACCTGAAAGCGGATTTCTAGTGGCCAGGGTTGAAAAGAGATGTTGGTCATTTTGTGGAGAAGTGCAGAACTTGCAGGTTAGTCAAAGCAGAGCACCAACAACCCTATGGTAGATGCAACCTCACCCTATCCCAGAATGGAAGTGGGACCATATTACTATGGACTTCATAACAAAGCTACCCAAGACACGTCGTCAACATGATGCCATTTGGGTCATTGTTGACCGTTTGACAAAATCTCCTCACTTTATTCCCATTCGAGAAACCTATTCACTGGACCGTCTAGCCCAGATCTACTTGAACAAAATCGTCATCAGGCATGGTGTGCCTAAGTCTATTGTCTCTGACCGAGATAGTAAATTCACTTTCAACTTCTGGGCTGCCTTACAAAACGGTCTTGGTACTCGTATCGCTATGAGTACTGCTTACAGACCTCAATCTGACGGACAAAGTGAAAGAACGATCTTAACTCTGGAAGACATGCTCAGATCCTGTGTCATGGATTTGGGTGGTAACTGGGACGATCACCTCCCATTGGTTGAATTCTCCTACAACAATAGTTACCATTCCACAATCAAAATGGCACCGTTCGAGTTCCTGTACGGAAGGAAATGTAGGACTCCAACTTGTTGGAGGGAAACAGGAGAAACTCCTATCGCCGGACAAGCTTTGCTACAACAGACCAATGAAAAGGTACATCTTATTCGACAGTACATGCAAAACGACGCAAGATCGACAAAAGAATTATCACGATCGCCGTCACAAAGCAATTTAATTCCAGAAGGATGATTGGGTCTACTTAAAGGTTTCACCGATGAAAGGTGTTACAAGATTCGTAAAGCGAGGAAAGTTGTCTCCTCGATTTGTAGGACCCTTTCGCATCATTGAAAAAGTTGGGAATCAGTCCTATCATTTGGACTTGCCTGAGGAATTATCAGGTGTTCACTCAGTCTTCCATATAGGTTACTTAAGAAAGAGTCTGGTGCCCTAAATGGAACCATGGACTGATCATTCATAAATTAAGGTTGACGAACGTCTAAGGTTCGTTGATGAATCAGAGTGCATTTTGGTAACAAAAGTCAAGAAACTCCGCAATAAGGAAATCAAGATGGTGCTGGTCAAGTGGAAGCATCATAAGGGAGCTAACCACACTTGGGAATCGGAAGAAGACATGAAGATTAAGTACCCAAGTCTGTTTAGTGCAGCATGACTTCGCGGACGAAGTATAGGCGTGGTTGTATAAGCAAGCCATAAGAAACCGATCCGGACATTTAAAACCGGTTGTATAAGAAAATACAAAGTTGAGGGGTGTATTATGCAAATGGGTCAAAGTGTCAAATAAAAGATGGAAAACTCCTTTCATTTATCAAATCTCACACTCTCTTCTTCTCTCTAAAAACCCACGGATTCATCATCGAAAATCCGAGATTTGTTGGATTCAAGTTGCAAACAAGGAACTATAACTGCTACAAATATCAATCAAGGTAACATTTGCTCAAATTTATGGATTATTGAAGTTTTGGTTCGGTTTTTGGTGAAAACCGAATCATAAGATTCTGGTTCTAATTGTTAATGCATGTTGGAAATAATGGTGGCAATGTTTAAATCGAGTGTTGATGATGTAGTATACAAAATTTCAGAATCAGATTCGAAGTCTAAGTATGATTTTGAAGATAGTGTATGTTTTAGTGTGCGTGTTCATCGCTATTTGAAGAAAAATGGACATAAATGGGTTAATTTGATATGTTAGTGTTATCTTATAAGTTAAAAATGTACAATAAAGTTTATATTTGCAATTTTAGTTACTTTGAAACATGCAAAATTGGTAAAAAATGAAAATCTGGAAAAAGTTGGAAAATATAAGTATGAACTCGGACTGATGAACTCGGTTCGGACCATCCGAATTCGGGTCCATCTCAATCCGGATCCGTCCGAGTTCGGACCAACAGTCAATTCAGACCTCAACTCATTTCAGACCATACCCATTTCGGACCCTTACCCAATTCGGACTTCAACCCACTTCGGACCCCAGCCTATTTCGGACCAATAGTACTTCAGACCATCCGAATTCGGATGTGGTCCGAAATCAGAATCAATTACACTTAATTTTCAGAATTTAGTTTTAAGCAATTACTGACATTAAATCACTATTACACTGACTTGACAGATCACTATGGTGTTGTCTAACACACATTGATTCAGAGATACAACACACTGTACAAACCACTGTGAGTAATAGATTATCATTCTAACATTTACTGTCTTTGCATTCACGCTTTATATATTCAGTGGCATGTTGACATTGTTCATATACATCATTTGGCACTCATGAATGATTTGTTGTTGTGATGCACACTCGTACTTGACACGTAACACACATGTAGCCAGCGTTCATTTGAAAGTGCATCTATTTACATCATGCTTGCACTACATGATCATTACTTCACAATCTGATGCGACCTCGACTGGGGCTGACAGCAGGCCACTGTCGGGGACTAATCATCCCACTCGTTATCTTGGTCAGGTTCGGCACATTCCCAATCAGCATTTGAACTGCCAACCACATGCAGTCGCCAACCTCTCTAACTAACATACGATACAATTGAACTTCACGGAACGGCCAAAGGAGCTTCGCTCGGTTGGCCTTCCTACGCTGACGAATGCCTCTTTTCTCTTTTTTCACATACATTGGGGCTTACACTGCGCGTAGTGCTTGTAATGAAATATTTGTTGTTTGTATCATGTGTTATCTCACTAAGCAAATTAGCTTACTGTTGACTCACAATGTTTTCAGGCAAAGGCAAAGGTGTAGCTGGACCTTCGACTTAAGCAATTTCAATTCATTTTCTCGGAGACTTAGAAGCTATTGGTACTCAGATGTAGTTGCTTTGGGCTGGGATTTCATGACTTTAAAACACTATATGATGTTGTAATAGTTAGACTTTATCACTGTAGACACATATAACTATTGCTTTAGTGTGGAACTGTTTAAATCTGATTTAAGTATTCAATTTTAATTATCATGTTATTCATTGGGTTGTGTGTTGATCCTGGTGATTCCAATTATACTATCAAAATATGAGGACGTCACAGTGCCCACCGATCCATCGAATAGTTCCCCCTAACTTGAATAAAATGCGCGCTCTTCGTAATTCGGTCAACCACAACGCATGTCGAATCATGCTGTCGCTGTGTCTTCGGGAGCTTGGTGACAAAACTAATCTCAATCTCCTCTCATTTCCACTGTTGAAAGGCAAAGGCTGTAAACTGCCATATGGATTATGATGCTCAACCTTCACTTGCAAACAAGTGGTACACTGCTCTGAAATAGACACACATCCCGCTTGAAGCCGGGCCACCAAAATCATTAAGTAGGTCACGATACGTCTTCGCAGTACCAGGGTGGACAAAAAATCAAGAATTATGAGTCTCGGCCAACAAAATATCACGTAAGTCACCAAGTCTACGCCGGAATCCAAATCCGTGTATCAAATAGCAATACTCCTCGACTATCAGGAGAAAGACACTCTATATACCCAACCATGTGCTCAGACTTCAGATGTTCAGCCAATGACGCCTCAGACTGATATCTCAGAAGATCTGCAATCATAGAAACCTTCACAGAAGAACACACCGTCGCACAACACAATATACCAGAACAAGAATTACTACTCATCACATCGGCATCTACATTCGCTTTACCAGGGTGTTAAAGGATCTCGCAATCATAGTCTTTAATCAACTGCATGGCACACTATTGTTTCATACTTAGCTCCTTCTCGTCGAAGATGTACTTCAGGCTCTCATGGTCGGTGAAGAACTAACATCTCGTGCCTTATAAATCGTGTCTCCACAACTTCAGCGTAAATACTACAACAACCAACTTTAAATCATGAGTCGGGTAGTTTCTCTCTCGTGGATTTTCAACTGTCTTGAAGCAGGAGCGATCACTCTTCCTCGTTGGATCTAAACAAAACCGAGATCGTGTAAAGATGCATCTCTGTAGACAATGAAATCATCGTTTCCCTCAAATAGGGAAATAATCAGAGTCTCACTTAAACATTGTTTCAGCTCCTGAAAGGGTTGCTCTCGCGGCTCACCCCAAACGAATCTCACATTCTTCATCGTCATCTCGGTCAGTGGCACTACGATCTTAGAGAAAATGCGAATAAAACGCCGATAATAACCGGTCAGGTCGAGAAAGCTACGAATCTCTGAAGCATTACGGGGTTGTCCCAATTCCAAATAGTCCCGCCCTTCGACTTATCAACGGATACAGCCTCACCACAGGTCGTTTGGTCAAAACTGAACTTTATCATTCTTGTACAACCTATGTATGGATAAATTTTAAATCTAAATATTATAGTACTAAATCATAATGATCCTCATTAATATCCTTTTAAACATTATTATTTATTCACGCGAACAAATTCTAATTTTTCATAATGTAATTAATCGAGTAATTCATTCCGTGCAATCACACTTGTATGTTCCAACAAGGTTTACATAGTAACTGTTTAATTATTCGTTAAAACCTTTTTTAGACAGTAGCAGTTATTCGTTTATTTGAGTTCAAGACTATTTTATAATTCCAATAGTATCAGTGTCGTTTTCTTTCCCACAATAAGTCCAATATATTTATTTGACCTTGTATAAAGACCCACTTAAATCAAGCAAATTTTATTCGATCTTAAAAAGGTTTTAATACCCGCACACTGCGACATGGTGAGTGAGATTATAAATTATGATGTTTCTTATTTGTAGTGATATAAGAAAACATAAATCAATATCAAACATCACCGTAGTTGATCACAGATTAGTTTAGGGTTTCGTATCTTTCAAGTTTACAAGCATTCAGTTCAAGTTTTAGAGTCCAATTTCTTTATTGTAGCAGCGCTTTTTGGTACACTCGTTCTTAATCTTTCTGATTTCATAATGGTTTTTAATTATTTGAGTTTAATTACGGTTTTCAATATGATTAGTGAGTAGTTTTCTTGTTCCCCCGCTTGGGGATAACGAATTCTATGTATTAATTGGTATGTTATTGCATTGATTGATGAGTTTTGATTTATATTTACTAGATTCTTGATTATTTCATATTTTCTTGTTAAAAATCAGATTTTTATTAATCTTTTAGCATTGTTTTGCGATAATAAAGTGTTAATTAAATCTGCGTTATAAAAAAGAAAGATGCTTTAAATGAAAAATTAATAGTCAATTATCTCTTCTAGGCATTGTGTTGCGATAATGATCTGATAGTTGATTGTTAATCTAGAATTTCATGCGTTTGTTGGTTCTTATGCATTGTGTTGCGATAATAGGGTTGACAAATCATAAAATTTGATTTTTAAAGTGACAAAGTCAATTTGTTGGATTTCGGTGTTAATCGATTATCTTTAGGCATTGTGTTGCGATTATAAGATTTATTGGTTAATATTGGAGTTTTGACGAGTTGCTTTGTTTTCATCACGTGGTTATCAAGATTAAATATTTTAACTTGCGATTATTTAATTACTTCAAGTTAAATTATTAATATTGATAACCACGTGATGAAAACAAAGCAACTCGTCAAAACTCCAATATTAACCAATAACTCTTATAATCGCAACACAATGCCTAAAGATAATCGATTAACACCGAAATCCAACAAATTGACTTTGTCACTTTAAAAATCAAACTTTATGATTTATCAACCCTATTATCGCAACACAATGCATAAGAACCAACAAACGCATAAAGTTGTAGATTAACAATCAACTATCAGATCATTATCGCAACATAATTCCTAGAAGAGAAAATTGACTATTAATTTTTAATTTAAAACTAGCATCTTTCTTTTTTAAAACGCAGATTTAATTAACACTTTATTATCGCAAAACAATGCTAAAAGATTAATAAAAATCTGATTTTTAACAAGAAAATATGAAATGATCAAGAATCTTGTAAATATAAACCAAAACCCATCAATCAATCCAATAACATACCAATTAATACATAAAATCCGTTATCCCAAACAGGTGAACAAGAAAATTACTCACTAATTATATTGAAAACCGTAATTTAACTTAAATAAATAAAAACCATTACGAAATCAGAAAGTTTAAGAACGAGTGTACCAAAAAGCGCTGCTACAATAAAGAAATTGGACTCCAAAACTTGAACCAAATGCTTGTAAACCTGAAAGATACGAAACCCTAAACTAATCTGTGATCAACTACAGTGAAAATCGAATAAAACCGAAGAAATATCGCCAAAAGTCGTCTGAAACTTGCCAAAATCGGTTCTTTGAAGAAATCAAACCCAAAGTCCAACCAAATGCTTCAAATCTTCAATAAATCGAAACCCTAGGCTAAACTATCATTAAAATACATGAAAGATGCAAGAAAATCTCTGAAAATTGCTCAAACAGTATCGAAATTTGCTGCTAATCGACTCTGTCTTCGTATGTCGCAAGATAGGGTTTAAAAAACGAATTCTGATGGGCTGGGCCCGGCACACGAGCGCGTAAAGGTAAGTCATGCGGGTGCGTGGCTTTAGCCTAGCATACGCCACTGCATGGGCAAGCTATGTGGGTGCGTGGCTTGCTTTGACTGAAATTGGGCACGTGGGAGCGTGGGATGTTCTACGCGGGTGCGTGGAATCTCAACTGGACTTAGCCATGCAGGTGCGTGGAGAGTCTTACGCGGGCGTGTAGAGTCACTTTTCGCAAAAATTTTGCTTTCGATCACAGGATATGGTTGGATCAAAAATCTTGTCATTTTAGCCTTGAATTCTATTCCCATGTTGATTTAATGGATTCTGACCTGTGGAACACACATATTAATAGAATCAGTATCTTTTTCACGCATTTCGGTCAGAAAACCACATAAATTGAAGATAAAATGATACCAAAAACATGTATAATTTTGCACATATCAAAATACCCCACACTTGAGCTTTGCTTGTCCCCAAGCAAACTGCAACATAAATGTCTTCAACCAAGGCCTCAACTCAAAACAAACTCTCTAGAAACAATATATAGACTCTCAAGCATTAAAGATCCATAAACTATGAATTTGAAGCCAGAGCAAGAAACAATGAGACCACCAGATGAAAAAAGAATAGATTGACAATGTCAACAACTTCCCACCTAATTACATGATTCAGCACCTCACAGCTTTCACTCATCACTCAAGTGTATAGGCTCGTGTGTTTTCACAAATTTCGCTCTATGCCAGACATGTTAAAAGAATATGCGCATATACTTGAGAGTAAATCACACCTCCATCACTCAGTGTTTGAAAATAAAGCACATAAAGGATTTAATAGGCTGTAACGAGGCTAGGCTAAGGGCATGGGAAATGTATGGCCAAAGTGGACTAAAAGAATGGGATCCAAGATCAAGAAGCAAGCAATAGAAGCGAGTAACCAACAAGGGACCAACTAAATCACTGAGAAAATTTCCCAAGCAAACTGGCTTGATTTTCACATCTAATAGCAGCTCAGAATGACAAAAGTTCGTTTCTCTTTATATTTCTAATACCTTCTCTTCTCTTTTCTTTTTCTTTTTCTTATTCTTCTTTTTTTTCTTTTTCTTTTTCTTTTTTCTTTTTCTTTCTCTTTTATATAGCGTTGAATTTCCAAACACCGACTATATGTAATATGTACCCAAAAAGAACTCTCTTAACCACACTAGCATTGTCGCGGTACAACAATAGAAAAGTCAGGAAGAACACAAAAGCATAGAATTACATATGACTCGACTGGTATCAAAACACGACATAATCGTTAAGGCTCACAGAGGACTAACTAACAAATGATTGATCCCAGAAAAATCCCTAAAGCTTGCTACTGAATCACGATCCCAATTCAAAGACTTGACGCGTGCAAAACACACCTCAGGTTTTAATGTCTAAATGAACCCAAAGTATAAATTACACAACTGGCAGTGTACCAATCGTGTGCAATATAGCTTTAAGAATCACCCAGGATTTATCAAACTCAGGGAACGGACTAAAGATCAGAGACTCCAATACTACAACCTAAACCAATATTTAGCTATTTCAGACCTTTTTTATGGAATTAACAACTAAGACAATAAAAACAATTAACTAAATAACTAATTCAAACTAAGTAACACAAGAATAAAGTTAATCTAATTTTTTGGCTTTTTCAAATTAAAATAAAAACGAATACCGGCAAACACTAATTAAACTAAATAACGATCGCAAACAAGTAAAGACAACTAAATAAAGCGAAACAAACTAACGAAAGCAGAATTAAATTAGAACCAACTTAGGTAAAGATCTATATTAAATTAAACTTCACGAAACTCTTATATTACGAAAGTGTCACCCACTTGGAATTAGAAAACTATAATTAATCGGCAATGAAATGAATTGACTGACTAAAGACAAATTGGTTGATAACCAATTATAAATTCAATTAAGCTCGAATTTTGGTTTAATTTACCGATTATTTAATTACTTCAAGTTAAAATATTTAATCTTGATAACCACGTGATGAAAACAAAGCAACTCGTTAAAACTCCAATATTAACCAATAAATCTTATATCGCAACACAATGCCTAAAGATAATCGATTAACACCGAAATCCAACAAATTGACTTTGTCACTTTAAAAATCAAACTTTATGATTTGTCAACCCTATTATCGCAACACAATGCATAAGAACCAACAAACACATAAAATTCTAGATTAACAATCAACTATCAGATCATTATCGCAACACAATGCCTAGAAGAGATAATTGACTATTAATTTTTCATTTAAAGCATCTTTCTTTTTTAAAATGCAGATTTAACTAACACTTTATTATCGCAAAACAATGCTAAAGGGTTAATAAAAATCTGACTTTTAACAAGAAAATATGAAATAATCAAGAATCTAGTAAATATAAACCAAAACCCATCAATCAATCCAATAACATACCAATTAATACATAGAATCCGTTATCTCAAGCGGGTGAACAAGAAAACTACTCACTAATCATATTGAAAACCGTAATTAAACTCAAATAAGTAAAAACCATTACGAAATCAGAAAGATTAAGAACGAGTGTACCAAAAAGCACTGCTACAATAAAGAAATTAGACTCCAAAACTTGAACCGAATGCTTGTAAACTTGAAAGATACGAAACCCTAAACAAATCTGTGATCAACCACGGTGAAAATCGAATAAAAGCGAAGAAATATCGCCAAAAGTCATCTGAAACTCACCAAAATCGGTTCTTTGAAGAAATCAAACCCAAAGTCCAACCAAATGCTTCAAATCTTCAACAAATCGAAACCCTAGGCTAAACTATCATTAAAATACGTGAAAGATGCAAGAAAATCTCTGAAAATCGCTCAAACAGTATCGAAATTTGCTGCTAATCGACTCTGTCTTCGTCTGCCGCAAGCTAGGGTTTATAAAACGAAT
Source organism: Centrapalus pauciflorus (assembly GCA_020465985.1). Lineage (NCBI taxonomy): Eukaryota > Viridiplantae > Streptophyta > Magnoliopsida > Asterales > Asteraceae > Centrapalus > Centrapalus pauciflorus. The sequence goes on along the minus strand of JAANYP010002137.1, from coordinate 113,335 downwards.
TCTGATGGGCTGGGCCCAGGACGTGGGCTCGTAGAGGTAAGTCACGCGGGTCCGTGGCTTTAGCCTAGCATACGACCCTGCGTGGGCAAGCTATGTTGGTGCGTGGCTTGCTTTGACTGAAATTGGGCACGCGGGCGCGTGGGAGGTTCTACGCGGGTGCGTGGATGCTCACCTGGACTTAGCCACGCAGGTGCATGGAGAGTCTTACGCGGGCGTGTAGAGTCACTTTTCGCCAAATTTTTGCTTTCGATCACGGGATATGGATGGATCATAAAATCTCATCATTTAAGCCTTGATTTCTGTTCCCATGTTGATTTAATGGCTTTTGACCTGCAGAACACACATATTAATGGAATCAGTATCTTTTTCACACGTTTCGGTCAGGAAACCACATAAATTGGAGATAAAATGATACCAAAAACATGTATAATTTTGCACATATCAATTATTATAAAAATCAGTATCTATTTGTTGTTTGTATTTATAACTTTTAAACTTTAATACTATTTCAATTTAAATATTAACTAAATACCAAGAATTAAATTATTTAAATCTTTATTAAACATCAAAAGGTTATCATTCATTCTTTTTTTTTTTAAAGTTAATATCTTTAATCACTGCATCGGGTCTGTCATTCCTTGCAAATGAGTTACGGTAGTGTATTAGTTACAACTCAGTCATACATCATCAGCTACCATCAGACTCACGGTACCACTTGTTAACTTGTGTTCATCATGTTAGGTTATGTTGTGTTAATTGTTGTGTTCTTATATTTATTTTTGCATCCCTAACCTATTATGCCCCACTTTCTCGTCTTGATTCACGTTACACTCTTTTAAATCCATTATAGGCTGAGTATTACTTTGAGTTTGTCAGATTCTTTAATTGCACAAGATACAGATACCAAGAAGAAACGAATACCACCACCCAAGGTTGTGACCACAGAAACAGTGAATAGAGACTCTCGCCTGTAGCGCGCAACTGGAAAGACTCTAGTAAGACCAAATAGACTTGCACCAAGTGCGTGAACAATCAATGACACAAAAACACATTCTTGACTATCTGCGGGTTATGGGCCCATGATGAATCAGACAAAGTAACAAGTAAGTAAAATGATTACAATTGAAGTGGAATGACCGAGATACTATAGAAATCAAATCACATATTTGAACAAGACTGATATCATGTATATGCAACAATCAAAAGTTCTGACATCTCTTATTTATGGTTAAAATAATAGCTTATTGAATTCATGATAGAGAGTGTCATTTTCTTTTCTTTTTTCCTACCATATCGGTAAATACTCTTATGTGATTATCTCAGTTTAGTTATTTAATTATTTGGTGATTTAATACACATTTGATGTATCCACCACAAGCCCCGCAACATACTCCACCATACCACTCTCCAAATAGTGGCTCAAACGAGATGCCTTCTCTGAACACTTTAGCCAATCCAGAGTCTTTACATACTCCATAGTGTGGAATACTATGGCTCCCATGGTCATCCATTGTACGAAAATTAAATTTATGAATTTACTCACTAATTTTGTTTTATGTTTTCATACTTGGTTAAATTATGGTTTTCCTCATAAGGGTATATGTCTATATATTTATGAAGGTTACTATTAGGTCCTATCTTTTAACCGTTCCCAATTTCTTAAGGCCATCACGTTAGAGTTGAACTCGTATAATCATAACTTAAGCTAATAGTGATCATGCATCCTACGGTTTAAGACTAAGGATAAAAAAAGGTACTTAATTCATTTAAACGAAACCTGGCTCAGATATTGAAACGCCCCGTTCTAACAATGTGACACTTTTACTATAATCTGCAACATGAACCGCAAATTCAGAGTACGCTAAATAAATTATCTAGTTATTACAACCAAATCGAAAATCTAGGGATCTACCCATCCCAATTACAAGTTCGGTAATAATTACAAAGTGAGCGGAAGTCTATCTGAGTCCTTAAACTCATGACCCTGAAGCTGGTGTTTTCCCCTTATCAGCTAAACCTGAAACATTGCCCCCACAACCGGGTAAGCCGTCGCCTAGCGAGTAACAGATTTAATAGCACAAATAAACATGAATAACATGAATGATACAAGTATCGGCACAAATTCAACATGTGTAGCACCCGGCCTTCCCAACAGTGCATCCACGAATAGGTTGTCTGTGTAGCATCCGGCTTTCCCAGCAATGCATACACAGTATCACAGCTTGCGGCACTCCCGACTTACAACGTATAAAAATAACATGCAGCCACACAGACATGCAATCATCACATAAATACACAGTATGCATACCGGGGAATAAGGGTTATCATGTAACAACTCAGGGTAATGAAATGAATAACAGATATCAAAGGCAACATGGCAGTGCAATGGATAAGCATGATAAAAGAAATGAAACTGATAACCAGTACAAACACATTATAAATGATCATTCATGAAATTAAATCAATTACTCACGGTGTTCGAAATCCGTAATCCGCCAAGAGTCTAACTGAAAATCAGCTGAAGGCACTACCGAAAGTCACACACCTCAACTGAATCACTAGGATCTTGATATAAAAGTATATTGTCTATTTATCAATATCCTTAACTTTATAATTTACAATGTCCATTATCCAAATCTGTTTATTAATTAAAGTTTTGGGATCAAAATTCAAAAAATATCGAGTTACTTGTCAACGATTACTTAATTACTTTAATTATTATTTATTTGAAGTTTATTAAGCAAATATTAAACTCTCATATAAAAGTAAATGATTAATTAGATCAATTTTAATTAAAAATCTCTGAACTTGCATTAATCTTATTACTAATAATTAATTCTATACGACTTCAACCCACATATAACCCAATAATTAACAACCCAAAATAAATAACCAACACCATTATCTTAGTTTGATAGCCTAAAATGAAATCAACCTAAACCTAATTATTTAACATTATCTAGTTCACATCAACATCCCAAACTAATTAATTAATAACCCAAAACACCTTAACATTTAAAACCTAAAATTAATTTCTAAATTAAGAAAACTCAACCAAATACAAATTGTAATCAACCAAAAATAATAAAATGACAGCCCACCCTTTTTAAATTTAAAGCCCAAAAAAAAAACAACCAAACTTAACCTAAAAGAAATAACCCAAAACCCAATTAAAGTGAGAAAGCTCAACTTGATTAGTTAGTTTTAGTTAAGCCAAATGCTCATTTTTAATACTAAGTCCTAATTAGAATTTAAACTAAAGATACATGTCTAACCCAATCAAAATTATTTATAAATCTAGCCCAACATTTAATTTAAGAAATCCAAACAACCTATCATTTGAGCCCATTACAAATTTAAAAGAAAAACCCAAAATGTTTTGAACTCACATACACTAATAAATTCCTTAGCCCACTTTATTTAACCTAGAGAAAAAGAATCAATTTCTAAATTATTTTTAAGTCTCTTCTCTTCTCTTCTCTTCTCTTCTCTTCTCTCTCTCTCTCTCTCTCTCTCTCTCTCTCTCTCTCTCTCTCTCTCTCTCTCTCTCTCTCATGCAGACACAAACAGAAAAGGAAAAGGAAAAGAAACAGAAAAAGAAAAAAAAATGAATAAATATTGTTTCCCTTTTCCCCTTCTCGACCAAGAACAACAAGAAGAAAAAGGAGAAGGCAGCGCCGTGAGGTCCCCGCCTCTGCCGCCGTGCGACCGCCGGCGTGTCTTCGGCGCCGTTCAGACCGCCACCCAACACACACACAAACCTTACTCTCATCTCTCCCTCTCGGTGGACGAAACCAGCATGGAAAGGAACCGACTGAGAGACGTCGATGGCAGAACAGGGGAAAGCCGCCGCCGCCGCTGTCTGCGCCGCCCACCTCCGTCTCTGGTCGAATCTCACACCACTCACACACCAAACCACTACTCCCTCATTTTTTGTGAACGAAAAGAGGAAGAAGGCAGACGGAGCTGCCGCCGGTGGCCACCGCCACCGCTGAAACTCGCCAACCAAAACTCCCAAATTCGATATCTTATTAAAATAACATTCAAATATGATTTCTGATCTTATTTCTAGAGTTTTTATATAGATTTTCTGACTAAAGCTCAAAACCCACTTAAACTACCATGGTTGACCATTTGAAGCTTTTAAAGCAAGAAGATGATGAAGATAATGATATTATATGTTGTGGGTTATTCATTTTCGGATTAGTAAGCAATATTTATACTCTTTTTTATGACTTCTAACATCCATCAAAACTACATACGGGGATTTAAATTTTCTTCGGGTTCATAGTCATTACCTCAAGGTTATCAGTGAAAGGGTTGATTTGGTGATGATGATGATTAAACTTGATCCAACCTTGAATTCCAGCCCAAATTTCTTCAATATTTTTCAGAAAAGTGTATGTATGTGTTCTTGGTATAAATGTGAGATATGTTAGATGAAATGGTATATATATATATATATATGTGTGTATATATATATATATATATATATATATATATATATGTATATATATATATATAAATCAAGAATATAATGATGATTTAAATCCTATTTTCTTGAATTAATATTTAATTAAACGACCTAAATTTAATTAATTACCTCGAATTTTGCGGGTGTTACATATACCCAACTTAAAATTTTAATATCATATATATCACTCCTAAACATCATAATATCATATATTCCCAATTTTAATAATTAGTATCACATATGTCCCTTTTAAATAACATTAATATCATACATACCCAAATTCATTAATTTAATTATTTTAGAACGTTTAAAACTCATATTTAATATTGATTATTAATTAATGATCATTATACCCTTACTTTTTTTTTTCAACTAAACATTCAAAATATCATATATATCCAAATAAAATTAAAATATCATATCCCTTTAAATAATTTTATATAATTTGTTTTTGTAAACTTTACTATGTAAATTTTTCATAGTAAAACAAATTAACATTAACAATAAAAAAATTGTATTATATTTTTACTCGTGAGGTTTGTAATCAAATCGTATCGTATTATTGTATTTTCTTATTTGTTTTTTTCTTGCAGTTTTCTATATACAATTAACTTATTATATATAATGTTCTTTATTTTCTTTTTCTTTTCGAATTTATAGTTGTTTTGCATTTTTTTTAATGTAGTATATATCTTGTGTTTTATATATGCATTAGTTATTGATTGGATCCTTTACTTTAAAATTACACTGAAAGTCCTTGTGGTTGAAGTTTTGTTACAGATATTCTTTTGGCTATTTAAAATGACCATTTTACCCTTACTTGTCTAATAATTATTTTTAATGTTGTTTTTATTGATATTTCTATTATTATTAAATAATATACTAATCTAAAAAATTAAAAATATCAGTAAAACTAATTTAATATAAAACACATAAATTTTAATAATAAAATATTAAGAAAGACAAAAGCATAATAATTATTTGTAACATCCCAATTTCGGGATAAATACGTGGAATTATTTATATGGTGGTTATTATTTAATTTGGGACCTGGTGATATAAAGTTTGTATTTTGTGATATCGAGCTCAAATATTGGGCGTCAGACCGAGTTTAACCGAAAACGTATATATACGTGACCTTCTTGCTTGCTTGGGATCATTATTTTCATTCCAATTCAGAAAAGTGTGTGTGTTTGTGTGTATCATGAAGCTCCAGCAGCTGCAATAGCTAGGATTGAGCTCCCAATTGTGATTCAAGCAACAATATCTTCATCCATCTTCTTCTTTGAGCTTTGGTAAGTTGGAGCCTCAATTCGAGGATTCTATGTTATCATTTGTTATAAATTGATTAAATTGAGTTTATTAGTGTTTATAAGTAAATTTGGGGATCTTTAACTTTAAAAATTACACTAAAAGTCATTGTGGTTGAAGTTTTGTTACGGATATGGTCTTTTGGCTATTTAAAATGACCATTTTACCCTTACTTGTCTAATAATTATTTTTAATGTTGTTTTTATTGATATTTCTATTATTATTAAATAATATACTAATCTAAAAAATTAAAAATACTAGTAAAACTAATTTTATATAAAACACATAAATTTTAATAATAAAATATTAATAAAGACAAATGCATAATAATTATTTGTAACATCCCAATTTTGGGATAAATACGTGGAATTATTTATATGATGGTTATTATTTAATTTGGGACCCGGTGATATAAAGTTTGTATTTTGTGATATCGAGCTCAGACCGAGTTTAACCGAAAACGTATATATACGTGACCTTCTTGGTTGCTTGGGATCATTATTTTCATTCCAATTCAGAAAAGTGAGTGTGTTTGTGTGTATCTTGAAGCTCCAGCAGCTGCAATAGCTAGGATTGAGCTCCCAATTGTGATTCAAGCAACAATTTCTTCATCCATCTTCTTCTTTGAGCTTTGGTAAGTTGGAGCCTCAATTCGAGGATTCTAAGTTATGAGTTGTTATAAATTGAGTTTATTAGTGTTTATAAGTAAATTTGGGGATCTTTGAGGGAGCATAATAGAGTTATAATTGGGTTTTGGGTTAAATCTGTGGCTGTGCAAGAAATCCTGTTCGTTCGTGAGCGCGGCCGCGATCATGTGATCGCGAGCTGCGATGTTCTTGAGATGGGTCGTTGGCGGTTCAAAATGAACGCGCGTTGCGATGTGAGCGCGACCGCGATGGTCAAGTGCGGCCGCGATTGGGGTGAGTATGGTCGCGATGATGCTAGGGTTTGGGGGTTAGGGTTGGGTATGTAGGGTGCGTCTGTGGGAGTCTGGGGTTGTGGGAGTTGTTTGAGAGTCTTGTGTTTGAGTATTTGGGTTATGTGGGTTTAGTGGTTGGGTATCTGGGTTGTGCGAGTTATTTGAGTATTGTGTATCGAGTTAATGAGATGTGATCGTGATATTGAGTCAGTGTATTTGTGATTTCACGGTCTCGAGTTGATAGGGTTGGGGACGGGCAGGGAACCGAGACTTGAGTAGGGAGACTTCAGGGCAGGTGAGTTTGCATGCCTTTCTGAGATACTTTTATGATTATTTATTTAATACTGCATGATCTTTTACTGAGTCATTTTACGAGATACTTTTAGGCACAAAAAGGCCCCAGTCAAACCTGTTGTACATCAGAGGGGGAGATTTTTAATCAAATCTGTTGATGCACTTGAATGTATAATTTAAGGTCTGTTTTATGCCTTATTGAAACCTGAAAAGTGATTTGCAATATCAGCCCAAAGCTGTTTACCATGTTGCATTCGTTACAACAAAGGCAATTTGTCCAAGCTGTTCTGTCTGCTGAACAGGCTGGACATAAACTGTCTACGCTGCTCTGTTCTCTTGAGCAGCTTGGACAGTTTACAAGTATTCTGTTCTTTGTGAACAGGTCAAACACTTTATGGAATATGTTTCCAAGTCCTCATGTATTATTTTTGGCTACAAGATCAGTTTACAAGTCGAAGACAAAGTGGAAAACGGAACTGCACAGCCTGCCCACGTTGTTCTGTTACATGAAGAAAACGGATATCTGAAAAGGGTCACAGAACTTTTCTTATATCAAAATGGCATTAGCAAAAGAAGAAAGATGCAAAGTTGACATTCCTCTTTTGGTTAAAGCCTTATGCAACAGTGACAAAAAGGAAAAGACAAAGATTCTGCCATGTGAAGACAAATATACTTTATCAGAACGTGCCATAAGGTGTTTTGTCCTTTTAGAAAGACTTTCCACTATCTCATCTGTCCAATGAAGAAGCTTCACTGAGATTCGCCTTTTGAGTATAAAAGGAAGCTTCTAAGGATTATGAGACATCAAGAGTGTGAAATCCGAACGTGCATTGAAGTGTGTTATTCCATGCATGCAAGTATGCTTATATAAAACAGTAGATCTGTCTAAACTGTTTTGCTTAAGCTGTCCATCTGAGTCTTGTAAAAACAGTGAGTGCATCTAAGTGAGTGTAGTCATTGTAACTAGTCTGATTGAGTCTTAGATTAGCTGAACAACTGTTGTATCTGTCATCTCAGCTTGAACCTTTCCGCATTCAAGCTTGTTTGTAATTAACATTTGTTAATAATATACACAAACATTGAGAAAAAGATTGTTAAGTTTTAAATAGCTGTATTCACACCCCCCCCCCTCTACAGCTTAGAACTATACACTTGGGAAACCTGTTGGGACCTACAACTGGTATCAGAGCAGATAAGTTTTCCAATCATAGTGGAAATCTGCTGTGGTTTCAAATAAGTTTTCAAATCATAGTGGAAAACTGGTTATAATTGAAAATAAGTTTTTCAAAACCAGAAATAGAGATTATGTTGATAGGCAGCATCAATCACATCTCAGTAAGGGCAAAGGCAAAGCCATTGCTCAGCCTGAGAAATCTGGGAATAAGTTTCCCAAACCTGTGGAAGGTCAATAACCAATCAAGCTTCTTGTTTTTGACATCTGTCCTCCCAAAAAGAGGAAAGAAGAAACAGGCAAAGCTGTTGCTATTGTGCCGTCCACCCAAGCTGTTGATTCATCGAAAAATAGTAATAAGTTTGCTAAACCTGCTGCTAAAATCAACAGAAATAATTCAGAATGTGTTTCTGAAGGCTCGTCTTCCAAAAAGGCTAAATAGAGAAAATGCTATAAATGTGGGAAGAAGACACCCATGGCCAAAGACTGTCCTGAAACTGAGGACATGAGGCCTGTTGACTCTGCTAGTTCCATCATTGCTAAAACAAGCAGTGTTGGAAGTAACTTAGTTAATGAGAGTGGTATCCAAACTGATACCATTCAAATAGGAAATATTAATGTGGATATCACTAGCCCATCAACATATGTTAATGAAGTAGGAAAACTCATCACTGTGATGAGTTCCCCTAAAAGTAACTAATATTTTCCTGTGACATTCTGCAGGACAAACAACCATCCCAGGTTTGGTACTTGGACAGTGGCTGCTCAGGGCACATGACAGGTTGCAAGGACCTGCTGAATGATCTCAGGCCTGGAAAAGGGCCAAAAGTCACATTTGATGACAATGTATAAGGATCCACTGAGGGATATGGAACTCTTAAAGCTGATGCTGCAGTGTTCAAAAGAGTAGCCTATGTGGTTGGGCTAAAACATAACCTTGTTAGCATAAGTCAACTGTGTGATGCTGGCTACAAGGTTAACTTTGATGAGCACCTGGGTTACATACTGGATCCCCAAGGCAAAGTTGTGTTGTGTGCTCAACGAAAGAAAGGTGTATATGTTGTGGACATGAAATCTGCTGATCCCACAAATGAAACTTGTTTTCTCACAAGAACCAATGCAGACCTAAACTGGTTATGGCACAAAAGGCTGTCACACCTGAACTTCAAGAATATCAACAAACTCTGCAAGAAAGAGTTTGTAACAGGTTTGCCTTCTATGACCTTTGTTAAGGATAGACTCTGCACAGCTTGTGAGAAAGGCAAGTAGAGGAAATCATCTTTTAAATCCTAGCATAAATTTTCTATTGATACTCCTCTCTTCTTAATCCACATGGACTTGTTTGGACCAGTCAATGTCCCAAGTCTAGGAGGAAGAAGATACACTCTAGTAATATTTGATGAGTTCTCCAGGTTTACATGGGTAATCTTCTTGAAGAGCAAAGGAGAGGCTGCTAGAGAAATCATTGGATTTGTCAAAAGAATGGAAATGTTGAACTCTGCTCAAGTGAAGCAGCTTAGAAGTGATCATGGTACTGAGTTCAGAAACAGTACTCTTGAGGACTTCTGTGAAGAAAAAGGGATCTCACAAAACTTTTCAGCAGTAAGAACTCCACAACAAAATGGAGTTGCTGAAAGGAGAAACAGAACCCTTATTGAAGCTGCTAGAACCATGCTGTGTGCATCTGGTTTACCTTCATCATTCTGGGCCGAAGCTGTTAACACTGTCTGCTTCACCCAAAACAGATCCTTAGTGGTAAAAAGGTTCAACAAGACTCCCTATGAGCTGCTCAAAGGGAGAAGGCCAAATATTAGCTACTTCCATGTGTTTGGATGTCCCTGCTTCATTCTGAATCAAAGGGACCAACTGGCAAAGTTTGAACCCAAAGCTGTTGAAGGTGTGTTTGTTGGATACTCTGCTATCTCCAAAGCCTACAGAGTGTACAACAACAAAAGAAAGGTGACAGATGAATCTATCAATGTCACCTTTGAAGAGTCCAGGAATGCCTCCACCAAAGCTGTTCCTGAATCAGTTTCAGGAGAATTCAACTTTGATGATCTCATGCATTCAAACAGTGAAGAGGACTCAAAAGCTTCCACTACACCCAGAGTGGAACCTGCTAACCATGATGAGCATGATGATGATTGTGTTGATACACCCTATGTAAATAAGTGTACTGACTTAATTACAACTTCATGTCCTGAACCAATCAATGCTGATTTTCCTGGATCCTCTTCTGATATGTTCAATAATGGAGAGTCATGCTCAACAAGTGAACAGACTCAAAATATTAGTGTGTCTGAAAATCTTGAGAGCTGTTCAACAGGACCTGTTGAAGATGCAAACACATCAGGAGAATCCTCATTGAGAAATGATCCTAAGTGGATCAGGTGTCATCCCAATGATCAAATAATTGGTGACATCAAAAAAGGGGTACAAACAAGATGGGACAGCTTAGGGAACTTTTGTATGTTCTCTAGCTTTGTGTCCCTCATGGAGCCAAAGAAAGTGGATGAAGCACTTAAAGATGCCAATTGGATCACTGCCATGCAAGAAGAACTCAATCAGTTTGAGAGAAACAAGGTATGGAAGTTGGTCCCTGCTCCTAAAGGTAAAACTATAATTGGCACCAAATGGGTTTACAGGAACAAGATGGATGAGCAAGGTCATGTCATTAGAAATAAGGCAAGACTAGTTGCTCAGGGCTACAGACAGGAGGAAGGCATTGACTACGATGAAACATTTTCACCTGTGGCCAGGCTAGAGGCAATTCGTTTGTTCTAGCCTACACTGCTCATAAGAGCATGAAGGTATTTCAAATTGATGTGAAGAGTGCATTTCTGAATGGGAAGCTGCAAGAGGAAGTTTATGTCAAGCAGCCTCCAGGTTTTGAAAATGAACATCATCCAGGATTTGTCTATAAGTTGGACAAAGCTCTCTATGGTCTAAAACAAGCCCCTAGAGCCTGGTATGACACTCTTACGGATTTTCTTTGAGCAATGGGTATTCCAGAGGTAAAGTGGATACCACACTGTTCATAAAGAAGGTGAAGTCTGATATTATGCTTGTTCAAATTTATGTGGATTACATAATATTTGGTTCTACTAATGAGCAATTATGCAAGAATTTTTCATTACTCATGAAATCCAAATATGACATGAGTATGATGGGAGAACTTACTTTCTTTTTAGGATTACATGTTAAACAAACCTCAAATGGAATTTTTATAAATCAAAGAAAGTATACTTTAGATCTATTGAAAAAGTTTAAATTTGATCAAAGATCTCCTATTAAAACCCCAATGGCAACCAATGTAAAATTGGATGCTGATGCCAGTGGTAGCTGTTTCAGTAACAACTTACAGAGGCATGATTGGGAGCTTCCTGTATTTAACTGCTAGTAGACCTGATATTATGTTTGCTACTTGTTTGTGTGCTAGATTCCAAGCTGATCCAAAAGAATCACATCTGGCTGCTGTGAAAAGAATCTTCAGATACCTTAAGGGTACACCAGGTTTTGGTCTTTGGTATCCCAAAGACTCAAGCCTTGACTAACAGGTTATTCAGATTCTGACTTTGCAGGCTGCAGACTAGATAGGAAAAGCACAACACGTGGATGTCAACTCCTTGGTGGTAAGTTGATAAGTTGGTGTAGCAAGAAGTAGAGTACATTGCTGCTGGAAGCTGCTGTGGGCAGATTCTGTGGATGCAACATCAACTTGAAGACTCTGGACTTGTATATAGGAAAACTCCTATTCTGTGTGATAATACAAGTGCCATATCTATCTCCAACAATCCAGTGTTTCACTCCAGAACAAAGCATATAGAAGTCAGACATCACTTCATCAGGGATCACATTCAGAAAGGTAATGTGGAGGTAAGTTTTATTTCCACAGATGAACAGCTTGCAGACATTTTCACCGAACCTCTTGATGAAAACAGATTTAATGATCTGGTAAGCAAGCTGGCATGTTAAACAAAAGTGACTAAGTGTCCAAAATGTTCTAAGTCATCATATGTCTCACACTGCTTAGGTTTCGCAGAACAGCTGACAGAACATGCTATGCATGTTCTATACTTAGCTGTTTTCTGCAAAACTTGAACAACTTGAGCATATAACAGGTTTGACAATAACAGTTTATATGTCAAGCCTGATCTGATGCTCAAACCTCCACCCTGCTCACTCTCTCAATCTGTCATACAAGACATTATCTTGTAACCTGATCATCTATTGAACACAACCTGTTCTTACATAGCTGAACAGGTTAGAGGAACAGCCTGAAGAATGAACAACTTGTGATGACCCTGCTAATCACTGGTTTCACCATCAGCTTAGACCATCAGTTTTAATTACCTTTCTTCACAATTAAGTTACTTAATTTTTGTTTTTATTTAACTTAATTACTGCGGATAATGTGGGTTTACGTGTGTTATTGATTAAAAAGGGCTCAAGTGGTCTGACAAACGGTCTGACATGGACAACCGTTCCGTTTTCCGTTAACGACCTTTTCAAATCAACCGCACAAATGTTTATCTCTTATACCCACTTACATTCAAATCCTATAAATACTCCCTACTATTTCATCTTCGTCTTCCTCACTACTTCCATAAATTCCTAAGAACCCTCAAAATCGACTAAGTGTCCCGTGCTTCTGCTACTTTCACTACTTCCCAAATGGCTCACCAAAACAACCCCTTTCTACCAGTGTTTATGGGTGCTGATGTTCAGAAACATCCATCAGTCACCACAATGCTGACCTTGAAACCTACCAACTACCTTGCTAACCTAACCATCCCCAAAAGCTATGTGGGGAAAGGCTATGAAGAAATGGTGGAGTTTTTGAAAGTTCATCCGTTGAACTATGCCATGACTGCCACTCCTGGTGTCTTGTACCAGGAGATGGTGTATGAGTTCTGGTACACCTGTGCCTACAACCCAGACACCAAAGTCATCAAGGGCACCATACTCAATGGGACTCAGACCATTGAGATCAACATTCGTCTGATCAGGGAAGCTCTTCGACTCCCTGTGGCTGAAACATATGATCAGCCACAGTCTGAAGATGTATAGATGAAGAATCTGCTGCACTTCTGTGGTGTAGCAGAACCGAAAGTTGGAGCTACGCTGTTCAGGAAGGATTTGTCTCCTACTTACAGCTTTTTGTTTGCCTCAGTGGTCATGTGCTTCAGCAGTAAGGTTGGTTCCTTTGACCAACTAAGCCGTGATGAGATTCCTGGATTTTCATGAATCTGAGGAATCTGGTGCAGCAGGAGACATGTCCAGCTGCTGTTCATTACCTCAGGTTTTTGAGCCTCATTTTCAAGCACGTTTGTGGTGAGCATCTGTATAACTCTCAGCCTTTACTTCATACTGCTGCATTTCCTGTTATAGGAAATAGAGTTTTCTACACTCCGGTTCTCCCAAATGAGCCTCCTCTATCTACTCCAATGAGGAGGTTGTTAGGATTGGTGGAAGGTCCCTCTGATGTGAGGGTGGATCCAAAAGCTGCTCCCAAAAGAAAATCCAAAGCCAGGGCCAAGCTTGTTAAAAGGACCCTGGAAACAACTGAAGCTAGGTCTGTCCACAAGAAGGCCAAAACAGCTCAGTCTGAGTCTGCACCCTCAGCCTTTGTGGCTGAGGAGGAGCAGGTTCCTCACCCTGGTTCATTTGTTGAATCTGAAGCCTTTGTGGCTGGTGCCTCTGTGACACCTGAGACTATGGAACATGCCAACCCACCTGTTTCTGACCCAGTCTCCAAACCTGTCCAGTCTGAACCTCTCACCTCTCCACAATCACCCACCTCATATCTCTGATCATACCAAAGAAAATCCCTTGCCAAAAAGAAACCAACTGCCAAAACAGCCCAAACCAGCCCCTCTGTCCCCTCTTAACAGGGTTCAGTTGAAAAAGAAGCAACGCAAACTGCCTCTCCTATTTTGGGAGAAGGATCCGCACAATTGGAGCCTGCTTCACTCCACCCTGTGTCAACCCCACGTCAGCCTAGACCCTCTGGTTCCTCCCAACAGGAGTCAGTTGTACATAAGGAGACAGCCACATCAACTATTCCAGCCTCCCAACAGGCTGAGAATATTGAAAGACAGTAGTTCACTCCACTCCATACTGAGTCCACACAGTCCCCACCTTAACTTCTCTACACCCTGAGTCTGCACGAGGTGTCCACACTGCTGGCTTAGACCAACCAGCAGCTCAGCCTCAAACTTCTGCTCCTCATGATGCAGTTGTTCTACACCAAACAGCTGCTGAAGGACCAACCACTCAAGCTGATGAACCTCAGGGAACAGAACATCCCTTTGGTGAGGCTGCTCCCATCATGCAAACTGCATCAGCAGGTTTCACCACTGCTTATGTTGAAATGCACATACCATCTCCCATTGATGAGGTACTTTTAAACCAAGGTACTGCAGAGGGAACCACCATTGGCCTTAATGAAGGTGCTGCAACACAAGCCACATCTGAAAGGCTCCTAACATCTACCCCCTCTCCTGATGTTGCAGCTACAGCCACTGCTTAAGGACCTATTGATCCCTCCAAGATGGGCTACATTACTTTTGCCAGAACTATGGAGCTTCTTTCCAAAGTACCCTCTCCTTCTACATCACATCCCACACACCAGCCTCATCCTCTTCATCTCCATCTACCCACTCCAAACAATCCACCCATACACCTCCATCCCCTAAAGACATGCCTTTGAAGGATCAGCTTTCCTTGCTGACCAACAAAGTTGGTTCTTTAGAAACTTCCATGTCTTCTCTACCCTCTCTCATTTCAGACTCTGTGTCTGAACAGCTTAAGGGATTCTTAAATGTGTTCAAGAATTCCTTTCCACCCACTCCTCAAACTGACACCTCCTCTCTACTGCATGCACTCACTGCACAGCTGCAAAGTGTCTCCACTTCCCTCTCCTCAATTCTTTCACACCAACATGACTCTGTGTCCTCTATGACAGCCATCTCCAAATAGTTGTCCACTCTCCTCACCACTTGCAATACTACACTTCCTACCACCTTGGCCAGCCTAAACACTCTCATCGTTTCTCTATCAAATTCTGTGTCAGCAAACCTTGCTGATGTGCAGGACTCTCTTGAGTTACATCTTGCACAGCTTCAAAGTTTTCTATTCACAGCTTCTGATAGAGAAAATATTCTTAAGCTGACCTCTCTTGCTGATTATCAATCATCTTCTCTTCAAACATGTCTTTCCCAAATTGCAGAGGTGAAGGACAATCTGGCTTTCTTAGTGCATAGCCTGGTTGGTCCCAAGCCTACTGCCAAAACTGCTCCAAAGCCTGCTGAATTTGTTTCTTCAGGCAGACCAGTTGTTGAAGGTGCTGGTCCATCTCCTTCAAAGGGGGAGAAGTTGTCTGCCTCTAAGACTAAGTCTAAGGGGGAGAAAACTTCTTCTCCTAAGGAGAAATCAGCACCTACTGGTCAAACAACAGGTGCATCTGGAACAGGTACTGGTCCAGCTGAGGGTGCCTCTCATCTACCTGAAGCTGCTCAGCCTACTCAGGCTGAATCTCCAAACCCTGCATAGTCTAAGGGGGAGGAATTCATTTATGAGGACATGCCAAGCAGCAGAAGGAGGCATCTCATTCTAGAGGAAGAAGAAGAAGAAGAAGAGGAAGACATTCCTTAAGCTGTTACTACTACAACAGCTAAAGGAAAAGAAAAGGCAGTGGTTGATCCTGACCACAAGAAGCTAAAATTTGACAAAGCCAGGGCTAAAGAAATGGGTGTTCCCCTTGAAAAATACTATGAACTCAGAGATGAACAGCTCAAAGCCCTGGAAATACTCAGAAAAGAAGAAGAATCTGCCAAAGCTGCCATATCTCTTGCATTCAAAGAGGCAAGCAAAACCAAAATGCCTTCTTTGGATGTACAGAGAAAATTGCTAGAAGCTGCTAGAGAATCAGCTGGTGAGAAGGAAAGTGTACAGGAAAAGGGTGCTCTGGTCTCTGTGACCAAACCAAATCAAGCATCCTCTGCAAGGGCCCAGTTCCACTTTGATAACTTGGCAATAAAAAGTTCCATGATGTTGCTGATAGAAGACTTGCCAAGGAATCTATTGTCAAAGCTGTCCCTATCTCAAGAAAAGGCAAACAGTGGAAGCTGCAAATAACCAGAATGGGAGCTACAGAACCTGAATTGGAATCTTATGACTACACTGATGTTGCACAGATGGGGTACAGGGAATGGGTTGAGCTGGAAGTTGCCCTGAGCTAGTCTAAGTCTGAAACGGCTAAGACTATCAGGGCATATGTTAAGAAGCTGATGGAGAGAGTGAAAGATCTTGGCCTGATCTCAAAAGAAGTAAGTGAGGGTGTCTCTGTGACATACCCCAAGATAAAGGCCATGAGAACAAGAAAGGATTCTGAGCTGGAGGAACTCCTCATCTTGATTGAACAAGGTGATAATGCTATTGAAATGAAAGGAGTTCACTACAGCCTGCCCAGTGGAGTAGAGTTTGAAGAAGGCAAAATAATTGAAGAACCTGAGTTGGGGGCACTTTTTGTAGATCCCCTAACACAGAAGAAGTGCTTTCAGAGAGCATCAGATCTAAACAAGGTGGATCTGAGACAGCTTGCAGCCTTCAGACTTGCAACTTCATTCAGGCAATCCAGCAGGTGGAGAGCAGTCGACTGGGACTAGCTCAGAGGCTTTTATGAGAGAGGTGAACTTCAAGATCCCAAGTTTATGATCCTAAGAGTTGAAATTCAAGATCTGGAGGAAACAACGGATGAACTTGAAAAGATGTTTGAAGGACCACCACCATTGGAGTGAAGTCCACCTACCATCTGGGTAGGTGAAGAATGGAAGCTGTCCATCTGTTGGACAGGCTTGCCATTATCTGCTCCCAACATCAACAGTCCAAATTGTTGAACTCTTTTCTACATTAGTTGTACTCTGTTACATATGTTGTAATTTTTCTTATTTACATTAGTTGTAATATACAGTACATTAGTTGTACTTCTGTAAAAGCATGTGTTGTTTATGTAATCAAAATCAGTATATATAAACTGATCTTTTACTTTACTTAAATGTCGTAATATCTTTTTAGCAAGATGTATTGTAAAATATATAGTGATTATTGATTATATCAGCTCAGACTGATTATTGCAAATAGGGGGAGATTGTTAGGCACAAAAAGGCCTCAGTCAAACCTGCTGTACATCTGAGGGGGAGATTTTTAATCAAACCTGTTGATGCACTTGAAGGTATAATTTAAGGTCTGTTTTATGCCTTATTGAAACCTGAAAAGTGATTTGCAATATCAGCCCAAAGCTGTTTACCATGTTGCATTCGTTGCAACAAAGGCAGTTTGTCCAAGCTGTTCTGTCTGCTGAACAGGCTGGGCATAAACTGTCTATGCTGCTCTGTTCTCTTGAGCAGCTTGGACAGTTTACAAGTGTTCTGTTCTTTGTGAACAGAACCTGTTCTTTGTGAACAGGTCAAACACTTTATGGAATATGTTTCCAAGTCCTCATGTATTGTTTTTTGCTACAAGATCAGTTTACAAGTCGAAGACAAAGTGGAAAACAGAACTGCACAGCCTGCCCACGCTGTTCTGTTACATGAAGACAAACAGATATCTGAGAAGGGTGACAAATCTTTTCTTTATCAAAATGGCATTAGCAAAAGAAGAAAGATGCAAAGTTGACATTCCTCTTTTGGTTAAGGCCTTATGCAACAGTGACAAAAAGGAAAAGAAAAAGATTCTGCCATGTGAAGACAAATATACTTTATCATAACGTGCAGAAAGGTGTTTTGTCCTTGAGCGTGAATATTATGGATAAGCGCATCTTTTCGGATTGTTCCTCACATCGAGGAAGGTTAGCGGTTCCGGTGGCGCGTCCATTATTTGGAGCAATTGTAGACAGGGAATTTCAAGCCCCAGGTGATGCCAACTGGGCAGGGGTAGTTGATATTCAACCGCAGCAACAGCAACAGCAACAGCAACCGCAACGCCAACAACAGCCGCGTGCTAGGCCGCGTGATCCACGACGCCAACAGCAACAACCTGCTAGTCAAATTCAGGCGTCCAGGCCTTCAACAAGTGAACAACCACAGGCACAAGAAGCAGGGACTTCAGGTGCAGTCCCCGAATCTGAGCAGATTGCTCAGACCTTGGAGGAAATATGGTCCTCTGGTCCTAATGCAAATGAAGATGTGGCAGCAGCATTAGTGGGTGAGCTGCTTAGTCCGCCTGGAGATGAAGATGATATATTTCATGATGTTGACGAATATCAACCAGAAAGGGCAGCTGACGCATTAATATCTTCAGAATCCGAATCAGATTCAGAGGAAGTTCTTGCAGCTGCAGTTCCTGAAGTTCAAATTGGAACTTATGGTTCGCGATTGATTGTCAATGAAGGTGGTTCAAGGAGGCGAGAGGCCAGGGAATTGGAGGAGTCAGATTTTGAAGAAGATGAGACTGCTCAGTTGGTGACAAGGCAACGGGACAAACGTCACAGGTTTATGCAGGGGACTTCATCAGAGTCCGATGCACAACCTCAGCCTCAAACCCAAACCCAACCCCAAGTTACAGCTCCACCATCACCGCCACCTCAGCAACATGAACCCTACATTCCCCAACCATTCAATCCTGCTCCCATTCAGTCCATCCCTTCTACATCAGCAGCCTATACCGACAATCAACGAATCATGCAACTCAAGAGTCGTGTCGACTTTCAGAACGTTCAAATCATAACTCTCACAAAAGCAGTCGGTGAACTCCAAGAGCATAACTCTAATCTTGATAAGGAGAATGCAGAACTGAGAAAGATTGTTGAAAGTGTTAGAGACGAAAACACGGAGATTAAATCATTTGTTGCTGATCAATCGTCTGAAATCCGAGCAATGCGGTCCCTCCTAGAGCAACTTATGAAAAATCTACAAACTCAGGGGGAGACGAGTTGTAAAGATCAGGAAGTACAGCGAAAAGATGATGATAATGAAGGCAATGATCCCGGTGCGAATAAAGAGATTGAGTCTGTAGATTTTCCTGCAGCTCAAGTTATACAAGTTCAGGGGGAGCCTAGTCAAGGCGAAGGACAAAGGGGTGAAGCTAGTTCATCTAAACAGCCTTCAGACTTTGAGATCAGTGAGATGATTGAAGCACTCATGGATCTTGATGATGATACACTGGATGGAGGTTTTGATTATGAAGATGAAGAGCTTGAAGAAGGAGAGTTTATTCCGGAAGAGATAGTAGATTGGCAACCTGAAGATGAAGTAGTAGCTGATGAGGATGATGAAGCTGACGAAATAGTTGTACAGCAGAATCCTATCACTGACACTTATATGATAGATGGAGATAGAATTGTCGATGTTGACATAGTGAATGCTGCCTTGAATCCTAAGTCATCGACTGAAGAACCAGCAAGAGAGCTAAGTAACGAAGAAAAAAGGAAGCTATGGTTCAGAGCCGAAGAGAAGGAGTTAGCAATTAGGAGATCAATGAAAGTGCCTGGTACAGGGAAGCTATCTGAGCGAATCTTAAGTTGGTTCTTTGACAGAGATCTTCAACTTTTTATAATTAAAAGAAAAGACGGGCTTCAGTACTTAAGGCGAACATTGAAAGCATTCAATACCCTTCCAAAGATTGAAATCACAACGCTTGCATGGAAAGATCTGATAAATATTGGTGATGATCCTTATGCGAATGTAATTGAAAGAATAATAAGAAAGGAGGGGAGGTCTAGGAAGTTTGAACGGTTGAGTCCAAGGGTCGGAAGAAGAGTCGAGGATAAGTCACGTATAGATACTCTTACAGGCCGACCTTGGATGAGGATTCAGTACAAACCAGTGAAATGCCTGAGGAAGGTACCTCTGAAGAAAATGCCACAGAATGTTTTGCGAAATCTACATTGGTGGTATGCTGATACAGAGACCGGGGAAGCAGTCATGGAAGATTTTGAAGAAAAGGTCATCCTTAAAGTCTATGACCCGCTTCACCTGGTGAACCTATCTAAAGAAGACCTGCAGATTTTGTATAACTGTAAGATTTCCAGTGACGCACATATGGATACTGAAGCTAGTAAGTATGAAAATGTGGTCAAGGTATGCGTTGAAAAAGGTCTGTATGCTGGTAGTGTTTTGAATCAATAATAAACCATGTTCTCAAATCAAATGTGTGAATTATTAGAAGCTATCGTCAAGGGGGAGTCTGTTGGTACATCCCGTGTGACGATAGCAGTCTAAGTTGTCTTACATTGTGATTTAGCATATGTTTGTTATATATATATTATGTATGATTGATGATTATCAGTGTTTGTATGTTTGAACTTGATGTAACGTATTACAAGAAGTTCAAACATAAAGCTCAAAGATAAAATCAGTCATAAGGTAATATCATAAGTTTCAAACACTTAGTTGTATATGTCAAAGGCTAGATTCGAATTGCATAAGAGGATACATTCGAATCTGTGATAGATTCGAATGAGTCCTTAGATTCGAATATAGGATAGATTCGAGTCTGTCATGTTGGACAGACTCGAATGGGCCTTGGGCCAGATTCGAGTCTGACCCACATCAGATTCGAATCAGGGTCTATAATTAGGGATAGACTCGAATGATTAGAGGACTTTTTGCAGAATTCGTGAGGAATTAAGCAAGAGGCGATCTCGAGTTTATCAGCTAGGTGAGTGCCGTTTCGGAGAGAATTAGTACGTAGGATCGTTCGTGTGTCGTTCGTTCAGCGTCTAATAGTCTCCGTGTTCCGTTGGTTGAGAGTTGTCCGTCTAACCGTCAACGAGGATTCCGCACTCGTTCACGGATCCGCGTCTAGATAGATCTTGCAGTCGTAGACCTTACATTTGCTGTGGGGAGTTGGGTCATTTTCAGAACGATTGCCCAAGGAAGGGAGATGCTTGCTATAAGTGTGGGGTGTGGGGACACTATAGTAGAAACTGTAGGAAGAATGCTCCAACAGCTGCTGCTCCATCATCAACACGATCTTCTGGAGGTTCGAGTGGTGGTTCAGTTAACCGTCGGGGTCAGTCACAAAGAGCACCGGCTCGTGCTTTTCAAATTACGGCAGAGGAAGCAAGGGAAAATCTGGAGGTCGTTACGGGTACGTTCATAGTTAATTCTATGCCAGCACGAGTTTTATTTGATTCGGGTGCAAATCGTTCGTTTGTTTCTACTATGTTTGCACAAAGACTTTCCATGCCACTATCTAGATTATCTGCTGTACTTGACATAGAAACTTCTAGCAATACTCTAGTCAAGGTAGATCACGTATACCGTAATTGCACATTAGTAATTGAAGATGTAGTCTTCAATTTGGACCTGATCCCTATTGAGTTCAGTGAGTTTGATGTGATAGTCGGGATGGACTGGTTGATCGAGAATGAAGCCCATATAGTGTGTAAGAACCGAATGATAAAGATAACTACTCCGGAGGGGTGTGAGATTTTGTATTTACGGGGATAGGAGAAGCGGGGATTTGTGTTTGCTGACTATTGTAAAAGCTCGAAAGCTTGTTGCAAAGGGGTGTGACGCTTACTTAGCTTATGCGATTGATGCTAAGGCTGAGAAGAGGGCTGTGGCCAATGTGCCTGTTGTTTCACAATTCCCGGATGTGTTTCCGGAAGACTTGTCTGGCGTGCCGCCTGAGAGACAAGTGGAATTTAAGATTGACTTGATCCCTACCGGTAGCTCGTTCTCCTTATCGTCTTGCCCCAACCGAGATGAAAGAAATGATGACACAGCTTCAAGAGTTGTTGGACAAGGGCTTCATTCGGCCGAGTTCATCGCCGTGGGGAGCTCCGGTACTGTTTGTTAAGAAGAAGGATGGCACGATGAGAATGTGCATTGATTATCGGGAGCTGAATAAGTTAACAATTAAGAACAAGTATCCGCTGCCACGGATAGATGACTTGTTTGATCAATTACATGGGGCGAGCGTGTTTTCCAAGATAGATTTGAGGTCGGGGTACCATCAGTTGAAAGTACGAGAAGAGGATGTGCCTAAGACAGCATTTAGGACACGTTATGGACATTATGAGTTCTTGGTTATGCCTTTCGGATTAACCAATGCCCCGGCTGTCTTTATGGATCTAATGAACCGAGTTTGCAGACCTATGTTATACAAATCGGTGATAGTGTTTATTGATGACATTCTGGTATACTCTAAGTCTGAGGATGAGCATGCTGAACATCTAAGGGAGCTGTTAGAGTTGTTGAGGAAAGAAAAGTTGTACGCCAAATTTTCAAAGTGCGAGTTTTGGCTGCAACAGATACAGTTTGTTGGGAAATAGTCTAAGTAGGTTCAAGCTGTTAGTTAGACTTCTCAAACTGTTAGTAGAGTTTACATGTAAATACAAAGTTCATGCTGTTAGTTGAAGAAACTCGAGCTGCCAGTGTAAAAGTTCAAGCTGCCAGAGTAAATCAACTCGAGCTGCTCTGTTCAAGCTGTCAAGTGATTCAAGCTGCTCAATAGTTTCATAAACAGAAAGTGCTGATTTTCAGGAAAAGATATCTACACGAAGATTCCAGCATATCTACTATTAGATAAGTCATAGTCCTTCAAGGAAACAAATCAAGAAGCAATATAAATACATAGAATAGGTCTTTCTATTGTATAGGAGTATTCTGCATATTCAAGTTTGTAATTGCTTTTTGTTTAAGTTTTCATAAGCCTCTAAGGTTGTAAAACCCTAAGAACAGTTTGTGTTCTTCGTCTAATCAAACAGATTAGAGGTGATTGTAATCATTGAAATCAGCAATACAAGCAGTTTTGATTATTTCTTGTGTTTATCTGCTATTGATTCTGAAAGCTTTTGTTAAAATAATTAAGTGTTATTCCGCAAACTTCTTAATTAAACTTTGATTCAAAGCAAGATTATTGATTTATACTCTGATAAATTCAAATCAGTTAGTCTTGGTTAATTAGTTTTAGATCCTGACAAGTGGTATCAGAGCCACAGGTCATTTTTTGTTTTTCAAAGTCGAAAGTTTTCTTATAAATTTTTAATCTTTTGCAATGGAATTTGAAAATAGTAGCAGTGGATCTGGGCAAGGACTCAAAGTGCCTATGCTCAAGCCCACTGAGTTTGAGATGTGGAAACTCAGGATTAAACAGCATATTCAATTTATTGATTATGCCATATGGGAAACTGTTGAATTTCCTCCTGTAGTTGATCCAGAACTTGATGATGAGGGAAAACCAGTCAAAACTCCTCCAAAAACTGAACTTGAAAGAAAGGCTAGAATGAATGAAGTGAAAGCTCTTACACTTTTACAAATAGCCATTCCTAATTCTTATCAACATCAGTTCAAAAAGTTTTATACTGCTCATTCTCTTTGGAATGCTTTAGAGAAAAGATTTGCTGGTAATGCCAGTACCAAGAGAAATCAAAAGGATCTTTTGAAACAGCAGTATGAGAACTTTTCTGGTGGCAAGAATGAAAACCTTACTCAAATTTTTGACAGGTTCAACAAACTGATAAGTGAATTAGAAAGTGCAAAAGTCAGTCTAGATCAAGATGAAGTCAACAGAAAGTTTCTCAGATCTCTTGGAGAAGAATGGACAGTTTATGCTGCACAATGGAGAACAAAAGACACTCTTGATGAGATAGAACTGGATGATCTGTACAACAGTCTGAGAGTGTTTGAGACTGAGATTGATACTAAAAAGAAATCCTTTTCTTATAATCACAATACTGCTCTTCTGTCTTCTGAAAAATCTAATGGCAGTGATTCCTTTTCAGGTGGTGATGGCAACTCTGCTGAAGCTCACTATGAGGCTTTTGTTGCCAATGATGGACTATTTGCTCTAAATGCTGAAGATTTAGAATAAATTCATCCAGATGATCTTGAAGAGATGGATTTAAAGTGGCAACATGCAATGCTGACCATGAGGGCCAAAAGGTTTCTTAAAAGAACTTCAAGGACCAACTTTCAAGGCAGAACAGAAGGCAAACAAGCTTTTGATAAGTCAAAAGTTGAGTGCTATAAATGTCATAAGCTTGGTCACTTTGCCAGAGAATGTAGATCTCAAGGTCAACAGTCATCAAGGACTCCACAGCCCAATCAGACATCATCATCAACATCACTTGTCTCTCAAGAAGACAATGTGTTTGACTGGAGTGATCAGACAGAGGAAGAGTTTCAAAATCAAGCTCTAATGGCAGAAACATCAAATGTCTCCTCCACTGAACTACCATCTGAGGTAAATTCTAAACTCTGCTCTCAATCATGCAAAAATATGGTTAAAAAGTACAGAGACCATAATGAGAGCATGTGCAAAACTCTAGCTAAGATGGAAGAAAGGAGATATGAATATATGCAAGCCATAGAAGATCTTGAAAAACAGATCAATAACTATAAGGATAATGAGATTCAAATGGGACATGATAGAACATATCATGAGTGGGAGAAAAAGGAGCGAAACAAGAAAATAGAATTTCTGAATAAAAAGGTAGAAGAGACTGAACAAAAGGTGTTAGAAGCTAATAAGAAACTAGAATCTGTCAATATAGATCTAGGTAACTTCAAATTGGCTAATCAAAAGCTGGAACACCTAATGGAAGTCCATTTTAAAGATAGGGTAAAATCTCAGATTAATCCCAAAGAAGGCATAGGCTACAGGGCTACTCCACCCCCATACAACAATAAATACATTCATCCAATGAGTGAAGTTGCTGATAGACTTGTCAATGAACCATTAGATGAGTCTATGACTACTGTAGATCCTATCCTTGATACCAGCCCTGAATCTAAAGAAGATCAGATTCAAAATAGAGAGTATGAGTGCACAGCAGTTGAGAAGGAACACAAAACAATGAGTGCACCCATAGAGATCCAAGCACCTAGTAAGAAAGGAAAAGAGAAGATAAGTGTATGCAATGCTGCTCCACAAGTTTCTGTACATTCTAACTGTAACATTGCATCTTCTTCAAAGAATAATAAAAAAGGGTAAAAATGTTTCTGTCTGCACATGCCAAAAGCATGGTGTTCAAAAGTTTCCCAAACAACAGCAGGTAAGGGGAAATCAGAGGAACAAGAACTAGAAATTGTAAGATAAATCTGGTTCTCCAATTCAAATAGTCAAAAGGTGTTTTCACTGTGGCAGGAAGAATCACTTGGCCAAGGATTGTTTTTATAAACCAGCTGTTACAAAACAGACTGTGAATCAAAAAAAGTCAAGTCCTACTCAGGCAAAAAATTCAAAGGTCAAACCTTCTGCTACACCAGTTCCAAAGAAAACAGTTGATCACAGGCTTTCAAAAGTTAATAAAAAACAGTCCACACACCAAAAACAAGTTTTGGCA
The DNA here is from genome assembly GCA_020465985.1 of Centrapalus pauciflorus. Classification (NCBI taxonomy): domain Eukaryota; kingdom Viridiplantae; phylum Streptophyta; class Magnoliopsida; order Asterales; family Asteraceae; genus Centrapalus; species Centrapalus pauciflorus. The sequence continues at coordinate 87,870 of JAANYP010002137.1, read as the reverse complement.
AAGCCTAAATTAAGCTTTAAACAAATATGGTGTGTCAAGGACAAATCTTCAGATCAAACTGCTGATGCAAGAGATCAGACTGCTAAGCCAATTTCTGAAGCTGTTAGTGCAAATACTGAAGCTGTTAGCACTAAAAACACAGATCAAGCTGCTAAGCATCAATCTGGAACTGTTAGTGAATCATCTGAGACTGTTAGAAGAAAAGATGATCAAAATACCTGGATACCTCATATAATCGCTAAATACTCTCCAAAGACTCCATCAGTAGATCTCACTAATTATAAGAAGTCAAAAACAGTATTTAGTTATGTCAATGCACAAGGCCAACCCAAAACCAATTTGGTTTGGGTTTACTCCACTACTGACTAAGCTTTTATTTGTGCAGGGCAACCACAGGTCACCTCATAAAACAAGATGGCATTTGGACAGTGGATGCTCTAGGCACATGACAGGCAATTCTGAGTGGTTGTCAAATTTCAAAGGCTTTGATGGAGGATTTGTTGCATTTGGAGGCAACTCAAAAGGAGGTAAGGTTACAGGTAAAGGTACTGTTAATGCAGGCAACATGATTTTCCATGATGTTTTGTATGTTGAACAGCTTAAGTATAATTTATTAAGTGTCTCTCAAATTTGTGACAAACAAAACATTGTTTTGTTTACAGATTCTGAGTGCATTGTCCTTTCAAAAGATTTCAAAATTCCTGAAAATTTTGTTTTACTGAGAACACCAAGAAAGGACAATGTCTACTGTTTGGACACAGATCTTTTATCCAAATCAAATACTTTAAGCTGTTTGATATCCAAAGCATCATCAAATGAGTCTGCTCTTTGGCATAGAAGGATGTGTCACATGAACTTCAAGTCCATGAATGTTTTAGTCAAAAAGAATCTGGTAAGAGGCTTACCACAAAAGGAGTTCATATGTGATGATCATTGTGTAGCATGTCTTAAAGGCAAGCAACACAAAACTTCTCATAAGGCCAAAGAAGTAAATTCAATCTCATCTGCTCTTCAGCTGATTCATATGGATCTATTTGGTCCAACATCTGTTTTGAGTTTGAATAAAAGGGCTTACTGTTTAGTTATTGTTGATGATTTCACCAGATTTACTTGGGTTTACTTTCTTAGGTCTAAAGATGAAACTGCTGAGCTAGTTAAGTCTTTTATCCTTAGGATAGAAAACCAATCCAACTCAAAAGTTAAGGTGATAAGATCAGACAATGGAACTGAATTTAAAAATCACATTCTAAACAGTTTCTATGAGTCCAAAGGTATTGCTAGACAATATAGTGCACCAAGAACACCACAGCAAAATGGTGTAGCTGAAAGAAAGAACAGAACATTAATTGAGGCTGCTAGAACAATGTTAGCTGATTCAAAACTGCCAATGACTTTCTGGGCAGAAGCTGTCAATATAGCCTGTTATGTTCTGAATAGGGTTCAAGTTGTTCAATCTCAAGGAAAAACTCCCTATGAGTTATTTCACAACAGAAGTCCTCTAATAGCTTTCTTCAATCCTTTTGGATGTCCATGTACTATTCTTCATACTAAGACTCACTTAGGGAAGTTTGAAAGTAAGGCTGAAGAAGGATTTTTTGTAGGATACTCAAATCAAAGCAAAGCCTATAGAGTATATAACAGTGTGTCTAAAACCATTGAAGAAAGTGCCAATGTTGAATTTAATGAAAATATTGCAAATGTCAAAGGCAGTGGTTTCGATTGGTTGTTTGATTTAGATTCACTAACAAATTCTCTGAGCTTTGTTGAGTATACAGCAGAAACTGATGTAAACAGGTCTGAAGCTGCCAACACAAACTCTCATGCTGCCAATACAAATTCTCAAGCTGTTGGCACAAAGTTTCAAACTACTGCAGATCAAACCAATTGGGATGAATACACCACTATACCACTTCTGTCTTGTGATCCTCCAGGGGTCCTGAATGCTCCACATGATACAAATCCAGACACTGAAGTGCCAAGTCCTAAGAGAACATCTCCAACCCCAAGGGAAACAGTCCCAGATTCAAGTCAAGCTGTTTCAGAAGCTGAACCATTCACTGGTCCTGATAGAGATTATACAAATCTTGGATCTTCTTTTCCAACAGAGAGAGAGCCTACACTCAGAGTTCACAAGTATCATCCTCTCAATCAAATACTGGGTGATCCAAGTACTCCTGTACAAACAAGGAAGATGGTTCACAATGAGACTAATGCTGCTGAACAAGCAGTTCCTGAATTCAGTCTAGCTGCTTTTGAACATGCCTGTTTCATGTCTCAACTAGAACCTAAAAAGGCATCAGAAGCATTGAAAGATTCATCCTGGATTGAAGCAATGCAAGAAGAGCTTCTACAGTTCAAGATTCAGAATGTATGGACACTGGTTGATCTTCCTAAAGGAAAGAGAGCAGTTGGTACAAGATGGGTGTTCAGAAACAAGAAAGATGAGAGAGGGATAGTCATCAAGAATAAAGCAAGGCTAGTAGCTCAAGGGTACACTCAAGAAGAAGGCATAGATTATGATGATGTATTTGCTCCAGTGGCAAGAATTGAAGCCATCAGACTATTTTTGGCCTATGCAAGCTTCAAAGGTTTTAAAGTGTATCAAATGGATGTGATGTCTGCTTTTTTATATGGGACAATTGAAGAGCAGGTCTATGTATGTCAGCCTCCTGGTTTTCAGGACTACAAGTATCCAGATAGAGTCTACAAGTTAGACAAGGCTCTCTATGGTCTCCATCAATCCCCAAGAGCATCGTATGACACTCTGTCATCATACCTTCTACAAAATGGATTCAAGAGAGGAACTCTGGACAAAACACTTTTCACTAAGTCCATCAAAGCTGAGATTCTGCTTGTCCAAATCTATGTTGATGACATCATCTTTGGCTCAACAAATGATTGTTTGTGCAAAGAGTTTGAAGCTTTAATGCACAAAAAGTTCCAAATGAGTTCAATGGGAGAACTCACTTTCTTTCTAGGATTGCAGGTCAAGAAGAAACCCGCTGGTCTCTTCATAAGTCAATCAAAGTATGTTAAAGACATACTGGAAAAGTTTGGGTATCAAGACACCAAAGTTGCAAGCACTCCAATGGATCCTCACAAGCAGCTCCATACAGACAAAGATGGCATATATGTGGACATTCATTTACACAGATCTCTAATAGGATCACTTATGTATCTAACATCTTCTAGACCTGATATTATGTTTGCTGTCTGTGTGTGTGCTAGGTTTCAATGCTCTCCAAAGGATTCTCATTTGGTTGCTGTTAAGAGAATCATTAGATACCTAAAAGGACAACCTCATTTAGGCCTCTGGTATCCTAAAGACTATCCTCTTACATTAGCAGCCTACTCTGACAGTGACTATGGTGGATGCAACATTGACAGAAAATCCACAACTGGTGGATGTCAATACTTAGGAGCAAGACTGGTCTCTTGGCAATGCAAAAAGCAGACAACTATTTCCACATCATCCACTGAAGCAGAATATGTAGCAGCTGCTAGCTGCTTCTCACAGGTAATGTGAATTCAAAATCAATTGAGAGACTATGGTATGAACTTCTTATCCACTCCTATTTATATTGACAATTCAAGTGCAATCAGCATTGTGCAAAACCCAGTGAAATTCCCAAAAACCAAGCATATAGAAATCAGATTTCACTTTATAAGGGATTGTAATGAGAAGAAGTTAATACAAGTTACCAAAATACATACTGATGATCAGTTAGCTGATCTATTTACAAAACCTTTTGATGTAGGAAGGTTCACTTTCCTAGTATCAAACATTGGTATGGTAAACATGGATTAACTTGTCTTCATTATTATCAACTTTATATGCTTATTTAAGGGGGAGTCACTGTTTCATTAAAAGATGCCTAAGTTTTAACTGACAGCTTGAGTATTTTCTCAAGCTGCTAGTTCATTTTCTCGGACTGTTAGTTATTCACTTGATCTGTCAAAGTGTGCAGGGTATTTTGGTAATTTTAAATGTGTGTGCGCGGGACCCAACCTTTTTCAAAACCTTTAAAGGTCCCAGTTTCGTTCAGTAGTAACTACCATTTACAAAATTTCCTTCCACGGCCTTTCTTTTCTCTCTGAACGATTCACACACTCTTCTTTGCAACCCTAAAACCTCCGTTCAATCTTCAATGGAGTTTGTCAAAGAACACAATTGCCTACCATACTCTCTAAAACACTCTGAACTGCAGCCGTTCCATGACATGATGGATTTTCTAAGGCACTCCCATATTCATCATGCCCTCAATATCAATCCTACAATATACATATCCCATATTGAGCAGTTCTGGAACCGTGCCTCTATCCAAACCATCAATGGAGTTCCTTCTATACTTTCCAAAATTGATGTCACTCCCATCACCATCACTGAGGAATCCATTCGACACCATCTGCATCTTCAAGATGCCACAGGTATAAAAGACCTAACCCTTGATGCTTTACATACTGGTCTTTACAATATTGGATATAGGGGTCCTGCTGATTCCTTTACTTTCTTGAAAGCACATTTTTCACCTAAATGGAAATATCTTGTGCATATTATTCAGCAGTGTATAAGCCCCAAAAGAACCGGTTGGTCAGTTAGTGTGCTTTTCAACGGGCCAACGGTTCAATTTCTCAAATATGATTTTTCAGGGGATGTTAAGGCATCATTCCCTAAAGAATGGGAAGTTTTTAATGTATCCTAGATTTTTGGCAGAAATAATTGCACACACTTGCACCACTTCTCATTTACATAAGAGGATACATGTTTCCCACAGGCACTCACTATCTTCCATCAAAAGACTTTTAAAACAAAGTGCCAATTTTTTTAGTGTAGATGTTCCATTGCCTTCTGCAATGATGAACATCATTCCAAGAAACAGAGGAGAGGGTCCTGAGCAGGCTCAGCCTATCATCACTGCTACACCCCAAGGACCCCAACCCCCTCCTCATGATACACAAATTCCTTCTGCTCCTTTTCATCAACCAAGATCCACACTAAAATTTCTATATAAAAGGAAAAGAGGACCAGGAGCTCCTTCCTCCTCAGCCCTCAGACAAGAACCATATAACCCTGTGCAGGAGGACACTTCTGCACAGAATATCCAAAGGGCACACATTGAGGACACTCCCATCCTCACTCAGGAGGTGAACATCTCTCCAGAGATTGTTCATATGGGTTCTGTGGCTGGCACTACTGCTGTCTCTACACAAGAGGCACAGGACAGTGCCAACATCATTAAGACCACGCCCATGGCAACAGCAAGTGTGCAAACACAAGCTGGAAGTCCCCAGAACCAAGAACAGAGGGGCCCAGATGTTTCTACTTCTGGTATTCATGCCAGTTATAGATCACAAGCACCACAGGTGTATTCTGATCTTGAGGCTAGCCTGCAACTTATGCTTTTGACGGATCCTAAGATGAAACCTGTTGTAGCTATGTTGGAATACCAAAAGTCCATCATTGCTGCACATGGTGCACAAATTATAGCACTAAAGCAAGCAGAAGTGGCTCAAAATCAGAGAATGGATTATCTCCATAAGGGGTTTACCCTTTGTGGAAATAAGATCATTCAATTAGAGCGGTTGATTCAAACCCAAGGGGCAAAGGTTGTAGGTCCTCCTGACCAAACCAATGCTTCCAAAAAGGGGGAGAATCAGGAGTTTCCTAAAGCAGTCCAAGCAGCTCCAACAGAATCAGTCCAAGCAGTCCAAGCAGCCTCAACAGTTCCACCTTCTAGGCTAACAGTCCCAACAGCTTCTCAAGCTGTTAGCCTAGAAACTCAAGCTGCTTCTTCAAAAGCAACTGGAGTTGTTATAAGGGAAGGTGTTCAAGCTCCAATCAGTACAGTCCAAGCTACAACCTCTGCTACAAAAGACAAGGGCAAGGACATTCTCATTGAGTCTCCAAAGCACAAATTTTCTTCCAGAGAAGCCCAGATTGCCTTTGATGCTGAAATTGCAAGAAAATTAGCAGAAGAACAGGATCAAGAGTTAGACCAGCAAACCCAGCCCCCAATGGATGATGATTGAACCTTAGGTGATTACCTAAAGGGGTTTGTGGTCAAACAAGGAGAAAAGAAGAGGAAGCTGCCAACAGGGCACTCTAAGGCTGAACATAGAAGATTTCTGATCAATTTTGCCTTTGCAGCTGGCATTCCAAAGAAGATGGCTCAGTCCATGACCACTGAAAGGCTGCAAGAGATCCATGACAAAGAAATGGACAAAAGAAAGAAAACAAAAGTCTCCCAAGAAGTCCAACCATCACAAGAACCAGTTCAAACTGGTACAAGTCATGATCAAACTGTTGCCAGTGCCCCTGCTCCTTCTGATCAAGCTGTTGCTTCCATTCCTGCATTTGAGTCATTATCACAAGCACAGCTGCATCAAGTTAAAAAGGTGTTATTTGAACAACAACTACAAAAGGCCATGGAGATAGAGAAACTGTTAGACCAGCATGACTTTACAAAGCCTCTTATCAACTACTGGTATGCCAAGCCACTGGACAATATTGACTTAAGAGTTCAGTTTGTAGTGAGAAGGGAATCTGGTCCAGAAGAAGAGTATGCATATTCTGACACATGGTTCAAAAGTTGACCAGAGATGAGCTAACAAAGATGCACAATATTGGGTCTGTAACACAAGTAAGATCTGCTCTACCACAAGTGAAACAAGTCATCAAAGATCTGAAGTCCATTGTTGACCCTGAGTCTATAAGAAAAGAGATAGAGGATGCCAACAAGAAGGGAATGAAGATCAAGCAAGTTGATCTGTTTGTCAAATCAAGGACTTACAGAATCAAATTTTCAGATGGATCTGGTATGTTCTTTAATCTTGAATTCTATGATCTACCAAAGGAAATGCTACTCCAGATGAAATCTGTTAGGATATCTTGTGATAGAGATGAGACGAAGAAAGAATTTTTGAAGGCTGTAAATCAGAAACTTGCACAGTTATAAGTTTTTGAAAGCCTTGGTTTGTAAATAACAGTTTACTTATTCATTTCCATTTTTGTATAGAACTTATAGTCTTGTGTAAAGAATTTAAGTTAGGGGGAGATTGTTGGGAAATAGTCTAAGTAGGTTCAAGCTGTTAGTTAGACTTCTCAAACTGTTAGTAGAGTTTACATGTAAATACAAAGTTCATAATGTTAGTTGAAGAAACTCGAGCTGCCAGTGTAAAAGTTCAAGCTGCCAGAGTAAATCAACTCGAGCTGCTCTGTTCAAGCTGTCAAGTGATTCAAGCTGCTCAACAGTTTCATAAACAGAAAGTGCTGATTTTCAGGAAAAGATATCTACACGAAGATTCCAGCATATCTACTATCAGAGAAGTCATAGTCCTTCAAGGAAACAAATCAAGAAGCAATATAAATACATAGAATAGGTCTTTCTATTGTATAGGAGTTTTTTGCATATTCAAGTTTGTAATTGCTTTTTGTTTAAGTTTTCATAAGCCTCTAAGGTTGTAAAACCCTAAGAACAGTTTGTGTTCTTCGTCTAATCAAACAGATTAGAGGTGATTGTAATCATTGAAATCAGCAATACAAGCAGTTTTGATTATTTCTTGTGTTTATCTGCTATTGGTTCTGAAAGCTTTTGTTAAAATAATTAAGTGTTATTCCGCAAACTTCTTAATTAAACTTTGATTCAAAGCAAGATTATTGATTTATACTCTGATAAATTCAAATCAGTTAGTCTTGGTTAATTAGTTTTAGATCCTGACACAGTTACTAGGGCATGTGATTTCGGGGGCTGGGATTTCTGTAGATCCAGCCAAAGTTGAAGCGATAAAGAACTGGGAGCCGCCGTGTTCAGCTACTGAAGTTAGAAGTTTTCTGGGGTTGGCGGGATACTATGGGAGATTCATAAAGGACTTTTCTAAGATTGCAGTTCCTTTAACTGCATTAACAAAGAAGAATGCACCATTTATATTGGAAATAGTGCAACAGGAGGCATTTGAGATCCTGAAGATGGCGTTAAGTGAGGCGCCGATACTTGCCTTACCTGAAGGCAATGACGATTTTGTGGTGTATACGGATGCCTCGAGACTGGGGTTAGGCGTTGTACTGATGCAGCGTGGAAAGGTCATAGCATATGCTTCAAGACAGTTGAAGCAGCATGAGAAGAATTATTCAACTCATGATCTGCAATTAACAGCAGTTACATTTTCATTGAAGTTATGGAGGCACTATCTATATGGTACTAAGTGTCAGCTTTACACGGACCATAAAAGTTTAAAGTACATCTTTAGTCAGAAGGAGCTCAATATGAGGCAGAGACGTTCGATGGAACTTATAAAGGATTACGATTGTGAAATCCTTTATCACCCCGGAAAGGCTAATGTAGTAGCCGATGCCTTGAGCCGAAAAGCTTATGCTAAGGATTGTTGCTACATGATGACATCCACTATGTTAACGTCTACCATTATAAATGATGTCAAGGTTGCTCAAAAGGAAGCCTTGAAAGTTGAAAATGTTGGTGTTGAAGATATAGGAGTGCAGATTAAGAATATGGAAACAAGTGAGTCGGGACTGAAAGGGATATACGGGAGGATATGGGTGCCGAAGTATGGGGGTATAAGGGAGGTAATCATCGAAGAAGCACATCAATCCAAGTTTTCTGTACATCCCGGAAGCACAAAGATGTACAATGAGTTAAAAGCAGACTTTTGGTGGCCGGGATTGAAAAAGGACATAGGCCAGTACGTGGAGAGATGTAGAACTTGCCGGCTTGTGAAAGCCGAACATCAGCAACCTTATGGCAGTCTGCAACCGCTTCCCATTCCGGAATGGAAGTGGGAGCACATAACGATGGATTTTGTTACAAAGCTGCCGAAAACTAGGCGTCAACACGATGCAGTATGGGTGATCGTGGATAGATTGACTAAGTCGGCTCACTTTATACCGATTCGGGAAAGTTATTCGTTAGAGAAGTTGGCCCAGATTTACATGGATGAGATTGTTTCTAGGCATGGAGTGCCTAAGTCCATAGTATTGGATCGAGATAGTCGATTTACTTCGAATTTCTGGTCAGCACTGCAAGAAGGGTTGGGAACAAGGATCGCTATGAGTACGGCCTATCGTCCGCAAACCGATGGCCAAAGTGAACGAACAATCCTCACCTTCGAGGATATGATGAGAGCGTGTGTACTAGATCTCGGTGGTAATTGGGATGATCATTTGCCACTGATAGAGTTTTCGTACAATAATAGCTATCATGCGACGATCAAGAAAGCACCGTTTGAGGCTTTGTATGGAAGGAGATGTAGGACTCCTACATGTTGGAGAGAAACAGTTGAAACACCAATTGCTGGGCCGGCCTTGCTTCAAGAAACAAATGAGAAAATACAGTTGATCAGGCAGAACATGAAAGTGGCCCAGGATCTTCAGAAAAGTTACTACGATAGGAGGCACAAACCGATAAATTTTGAAGTAGATGATTGGGTGTATCTGAAAGTGTCACCTATGAGAGGTGTTACTCGTTTCGTGAAGAGGGGAAAGTTGGCTCCGAGGTTCGTCGGACCATTTAGGATTATTGAAAAAGTTGGAAATAAGTCATATCGATTAGAGTTGCCTGAAGGGATGTCGGGCATACATCCGGTGTTTCATGTTGGGAATCTCAGGAAATCGTTTAATACTGACAATGAGGATTGGGCTGACCACACCGAGCTGCAAGTTGATGAAAGGCTCCGGTATGTTGAAGAGCCAGAGTGTGTGTTAGATACTAAGGTGAAGAAACTGAGAAGCAAAGAGATCGAAATGGTGCTTGTACGTTGGAAGCATCATAAGGGAGCAAATCACACATGGGAAGCTAAGTCGGAAATGTTAAGGAAATATCCGCAATTGTTTGAATCCACATAACTTCGAGGACGAAGTTAGAGCGTGGTGGAGCCCATGTTGTAACATCCTCGAATTCAATTTCTGTAATTCGGATCTATTTAAGTGGAAAATTTATAATTAAGTTGAATTATGAACAATTATTATATATTTGGGATATTTAGAAAAGTTTGTTGTTATTTTAAGGAAATTGAGAACTCTAAATTATTATTATGGAATATTATGAATTATAAAAGTTAGTTATGATAAATCTAAGAATAAATTAGTATTTTATGGAACCGGTTAAGTTGAGTGGTGATATGTGCAAAATGGTGAAAATGGGAATAAAAGGCCAAAGCCTCTCATTTTCTATGGTCTCACTCTCTCTCTACATTTTCTCTCTCTAGAATTCTCTCTACTTCTCTCTAAGATATCTCACAAACCGACCGGCCAATTATCGAGATTTATACGTCATCGGAAAGATCTCGAGGAGTACTACAACAATCTACAGTTGGATTCCTGATTTCGTACGGATTGAGGTAAGAATCGACCCTTTTAAGTTTGTTATTTCGGTTTTTGAAAGTTGAAATTCGAGTTTATCGATTATTGCATGAATAGAGCTAGTTTTGCTTGAAATCTTGCAAGAATATGATAGTATATGTGTGATAGAATGGAATCTAGGCATCATACATGATATATCAGTGATTTTTAGGCCTTGAAATGAAGGATTTAAGTTATAAAGATGAACAAACTCGAAAATACCAAGAACACAGTCGAAATGCAAGAACAAACTCGATTTTGGTATTAAATTCGAGTATATATTCGAGTTTAGCATGTTAATTTCGAATCTGACCATCAAATTCGAACTGGGGTTCGAATCTAACCATAAACTCGAATGGGTTTTCGAGTTTAACCCTATGGGGGTTCGAGTTTGGCTCTAAAGTGAATGGAAATTCGAGTTTAATGTGTAAAAATTTAAAACCCACTCTCTAAACTTGCATATTTTGAATGCAACCCATAAACAACACATGAAATGACAAGAGTTATTCAAAGGACTAGAAATAAACTTGAGATGGGTTCAAACTTAATTGTGGTTTGGAATTTAGACATGGACCCGAAATGAGGGAAAAATATTGCAAAACTTACGAAACTTGGTCTTATGAATTTAAACGGTTTTTGACTTGAGGTATTGTTGCAACTAATTTAACAGGTCCCTTGTGGTGTTGTTTAACCCACAGTGGGGTACTTGGTGGATCCGGTTGGAAGCCCGAGGAGAAATAATATCGGTTAAAAGTTTAATTACGCACCCACTGTGAGTACAGTAGATTTCGCATGTTTATATCTGTTTTATGTTAAGCTTTGCCTGCTGAGACCTGTTGCTTCATGACTTGTTTGGAATTCTACTAACTTGCGTAGATTTAGATGCACATTCTTATTTGTTGCATGTCCGTTCGATTGTTGTGCATCTAGTGATGGAACGGTGGGTCGCATCGATTACTCTGATGTTACTGCGCTATATGACCTGGAGCTGATCCCTCCTAGGCCCGGTAGGCAGTATGTCATCCCCGATCGTACGTTTGTCTCAGATGGTATGTTTAATGCCGAGCTTTGGGCTCGAAGGGGCTGCGGCTCTGGTCCGTACTTGGTGTACGAAGAGGGTATACGATGTTTGTCATCGGTTTTACCCTTGGGCTTCATAAAAATTTATAAAATGCGTAATCTGTGTATTCACTAAGCATCCGCTTATTCCTTAGTTGTTTATTTTTACAGGAAAAGGGGAAGTCTACCGCCGGACCTTCTAGTTAGGTCTTTTGGTGAAGATTTGGAAGATTTGAAACTACTTAATCGGTAATTATGATTTGAGACAATGTTGTAATATATTCTGGATGTTGTAATAATTGTATTGGGCATGTAGACTTAGATTTGGTACCTTGTAGCACCGTAGGGTGTTTGACACTGTTGCACTACTTTTATTATGTGTTTTTAATGCTTCCGCACTTAAATTAGGTTATCAGATCATTATGTATTTGTATGTTGGTGATTAAATCCTGGGTGTTTGCAAATGGTGGTTGTTGTGGCAAGGGTGTCACACTACAGCTTAGAACTATACACTTCGGAAACCTTTTGGGACCTGCAGATTCTATGAGTTTTCTTACGAGCTTTTTATTGAGATATTATCATGCTTGTATTACTGTGTTTTATTGAGAACTATGTTTTGTGATATAGGATTTGAGACACTTGAGCTTTCAGGGTACTAAACTGTACGGCTGGGTAGGGGTCAGGTCGCTCCCGATTCCCTTTTGAGTCCTGACGTCTGCTTTGTGCGGTCTAGGGATTTGGGTACGTTGATTCGTCCACACGAGTTGAGTACCTATTTGATTATCATGTGGGATCTCATATACTTGTTCAGTAGAGAACGCTGAACATTTTATTATTGAGCTTACGTGTTTTTACTGAGTTTTTATAATCGCATACTAACCCATGTATTCTCACCAGCGTTAGCTGAACCTGTGTGTGTTTGTGTGTGTGTGTCTCAGGTGATCGCAGTTCTAGTAGGCCTGCTGGACCCAAGTAGGTTTACATCGGCGTGTTTGAGGAGTTAGCTACCTGTTTTAGAGGTAATTATATTTTGGGGAATGTTTATGTATACTTCGGATATTGTGTAGTTTGATCAGAGACTTCCGTGACTTGTTGATGTAGTCAAAGTTTTAAAATTATCGAGGTTTCCGTGTGTATGTTTTGGGATTAGCTAGAGATTATTATATTTCATTGCTGATAACGTGGTAATTATGTGGCATTGGGGAGTAGTTCGAGGGTGTTATATTATTATTAATTAAAAACTAAAAAATAACGTTTGAGTTCATATTTTCTACTTTAAAAAAAGTAAACCATTTTTAAATCAAAAAATAAATGCAAACATTGTCAAAAAGTATTCAAAACTTTTTTGATTTTTTTAAATTTTTTACATAAACATGTTTTTAACACTTTCAATAAACGTTTAAAAACATTTTTTATAGATTAAACATTTTAAAAACTTAAAACATTTTGAAAAACTTTAATTGTAATAAAAAGTTTAATTTTTTTAAAAAGGTATTTTTATAAATATTTTTAGAAAAGTTATAGAAAACTATCAAAAAAAACTTCAAAAACATCAAATTTATTTATTGTTCACCAAAATGTTTAATTTTTTTTTATTATTCATGAAAACGTTTAATATTTTCAACAAAAATCAAAAAGGAAAACTAAAGTTAAAAGATTATTTTATTTTTAATTTTTTAATTATCAAAATGATAAAATAACAATTTATACGTTTTTATAGAAATTTTAATCATTATTAAAAATAATTTAACGTAAAAAGGATAAAAAATAATACTTAATAAAAATAATTTATTTTATGATTTTCAACAAGCTTACATTTTATTTTAAAAAATCTAAACTAAAAACGTTAAATTTTAGTTTTTAATTGATAAATAATAATTTTTTCGTATGTTTTTTAAAAAAAAAATTATTATTTATTTTCATGTGTTCTACACTAAATTAATTTTTACAATTTTTCAAAATTATTTAAAATTATTTTATTATTTTATAATAATAAAAATAATAATGATAACAACATTAATAATATTTATTAAGCTAGTAATGGTAAAATGGTCATTTGAAATGACCAAAAGACTATATCCGTAACAAAACTTTAACTATAAAGACTATAAATGTAATTTTTAAAGTTAAAGAACTCAATCTAATATTTCTAATAATCCACATGGACAAAACTTCTAATTTACCCTTTAAAAAATTAAAAATAGGAGGGACCATTTATGAAAACAAACAATGGTTTGAATGACTGTCAATACAACTTTGAAAATTAAGGACCGTTTACATAATTTAAAAAAAAAAAAAAATCACAGGGAACATTTTTGTAAGTTACTCTTTAGTTTATTTGCTTTATAAACTAACTACCCAAACCAAATTCAAATTCGGTTTATGGTTTAATTCATGTAGCTTTGAATTTGGTTTGATTTAGTTTTTGGTTTAGGACAAAAAAAAATTCAAATCAAATAAACCAAACCGAGGAAACAAAAGAATCATAAACCAGTTCGTTGATCACTCCTAAATTGTCAAACATTAATCTAGTTTAGTTGAGTGAAATAAAAATAGGGCTAAAGCCGTACAATAGCAGTGTACTTTTTAAGGTGTATCGATATAGTACGTGTACTTTTTATATTGTTAATATGATACCTTTACTTTTTATGACCGGTTATTTCGTCTAGCTTTGCGCAGTTGTGGGAGAATCGTCGGTACGAACTTGTTCACCGTTGGATCTGTGTAAAATTTGAGGAGAAGCTTTGCAACATATAGTTCTTCGATCTGGACGGTGGAGATCGTCATTGGAGATTTCTATAGAGGTCTGATGGTGTTTGAAGTTGGCTATGCAGTGTGATTTCTCCTACCAGGTTATCACAAGGACGAGAGAGTGTATTTGATGCTTGAATTATGGAAATTTGAACATTAATAAAAATAGAAATTTCACTCTTAACAAGTATAGCCAGTATCATATTGGTATGAAAAAATATAGTACACGTATCAAATTTGAACGATTCAGAAAGTACAAGTGTAATATGAATAATTAAAATAGTACACGTACCATATCGATACATTTTAAAAAGTACACAACTATTCTATGACTTTAACCCAATAAAAATAAGAAGAGTTGAAAAGGTTTTAAATCTTAAGAAATAACAATAAAATAGAATCCCGTTCGTTCTTTTTTTTTTTTCTTTGTTTTGAATTAAGTGTTTATTTAATTCATCATGTTTTGCTAAGGAATCGAAAGAAAAAAACCTTTTAATGCTTATTTATTTCTTTTTATCATTAATTTAGAAATTATATATATATATATATATATATAGGGTCAGGTTCTATGGGGCACCTGTATGCATTGTACACTTTGGGAACCTGTATGCATCGTTAGATCTTAAATTTTAATGGTTCAGATTGTAGTGACAAAAGGGTAATTAACTTGAAAATGGGTGCACGGGTGCATAACCTCTTGCGCGCGGAAGGGCAAAATCGGATAATACTTGAATTCAGAAAATATTCTATCCGAATCTAAACAAACATGATGCATCTTCATCCAATTTATTGGATTCGTCTTCAAACACGATGCATCTTCATCCAATTCAATTTCAAACATGATGCATTTCGACCATATTCATCCTCGTCTTTGTTCCATCATTATGCATCACCAAAATCGTGATGCATTTCGGCCATATTCATCATCGTCTTTGTTCCATCATTATGCATCACCAAAATCGTGATATATTTCGACATTTAAACGTGTTAATTTCGTGATGCATCTCTGAAATTTAAACGTGTTCATCAACGTCTTCAATGTGTTCATCATTGTCGTGATGCATTGCTGTTGTGCATCATGAAAGAGAAAAGGAAAGAGAGAGAAAAGGGGATGGATTTATGGGAAGGTGGTTGATCATTTTATTTAGTTTCCTAAATAAATGATGAATATTAAATTAAATCTTGTAATTTAACAATATATTATTAAGCATTCCCAAAATGCCCTTAATGCACCCTTTGTAAACAAGCAATGCATTTTTGGTTCTCATTTGGTTCCCGATGCATATGGTGCCCCATAGAACCTCAATCTATATATATATATATATATATATATATATATATATATATATATATATATATATATATATATATATATATATATATATATATATATATATATATAGGTTCAAAAGAGTCCATTTAAAAATCCAGTGTACCAAGGGTACCCATCCAAAGCCACATGATTAAATAAATCAATGGTTGTGATCAAAAAATGAAACTCCATGCGCCTCCACTTTTTCTTAAGCTGAAAGAGTATTTTCATATTTGCAGCGACCATTCACATTGCTTAATGTAGAAAATACGGGTTGCAAAAATACTAGGATAATCTGAGAGTCGTGATACACTTTCAGATTGAAGTATTTCGACGGTCCGATCGAAATCTCAATCGGATAAAACTCAGAGAAATAACGAACAAAGAATATGAAAAATGTTACTGATTTTAGTGTACCATGCAATGACCAAAAACGGCGGGTAAATATTTGGCGGTTAACCGCCAAAATGGCCAACCGCCATTTTAACCGCCAAAAATAACCATAATTCGAATTTAACCGAATTTATGGTCCAATTCGGATGATCCGAATTCGGGTCCAAGCTGACCTGGCAGCTCGACCCCAGCCAGGGGCTCTGCCTCTTGGACCCCGCCAGGGGCTGCCGCCCCTGGAACCCCGCTATCGGGGGTGCTGCCCCCGAACCCCCCTTAATTAATCTTAAACAATATTGGACAAGTGTGCACTCCGCACCAACCCAACTTGTACATTATGTA
Source organism: Centrapalus pauciflorus (assembly GCA_020465985.1). Lineage (NCBI taxonomy): Eukaryota > Viridiplantae > Streptophyta > Magnoliopsida > Asterales > Asteraceae > Centrapalus > Centrapalus pauciflorus. The sequence goes on along the minus strand of JAANYP010002137.1, from coordinate 71,665 downwards.
ATAAGATTATTTTGGTCAAACAAGTTCATCCCATTACACTTAAATAATATTGGTGATAAATCACCAACAAACCTCCCCCATTTAAGTGTAATCTTGATTAACTTAAATTAAAATCATAACAAACAAACTGATGCATAAATGGAATATCGTGACGATTGAATTTCATATTAGTATATTACAAATTCAAATATTCGAATATCAGGGTGTCACAAAAGGATTGAACCCTTTCTATTCATTTTGAATACATGAAAATAATATACACAACAATTTACATATTCAAGTTCTTACTTGACGCTATTTTTACTAGTCTGTGTCCTATCCTTCAATAAGCATATCAAAGCTAAGTCCAAACTTCTTAAAGCGGCTAATCTTCATGCTTATATAGGTAGTTCTCTTATTCTTGCACCTGCAAAATGCAATTTTTCAAGAGAACTATTAAGAAATATAAATTTCAACCTCACTTACTTGCAGATCTGAACACATACCTTGGGATGAATTCTTTAATGTGTTCCAATCTCAAAATATCAAGCCCTCCACACTGAATTCTGCATCTAATATTTAATTAGATGGGAATTAGGTATCTTAATATTAAAGATTAATTGGACTTTAAACCCATCCCTATAGCCGCCTTGTGCACAAGATTCCTAGCTAACCCTTTGGTTAGATGATCGGCTAAATTAAGCTGAGTTTTCACAAACTCTACCGATATTACTCCATTCATGATTAGATCACGAATCATACTATGTCTAACACCTAAGTGTCTAGACTTCCCATTATATACTTGACTATATGCCTTAGCCAAGGTGGCAGCACTATCACACCTGATAGAAATGGGAGAAATCGGTTTAGCCCATAGTGGAATTTCATATATCAAATCCCTAAGCCACTCAGCTTCTTTTCCAGCAGCAGCTAATGCCACAAATTCAGACTCCATTGTTGAGTTTGTAATACAAGTCTGCTTCTTTGATGCCCAAGAAATAGCACCTCCTCCAAGTAGAAATACCCAACCACTTGTTGAGGAGTGATCTTCTAAATTTGTAATCCAACTGGCATCAGAATATCCTTTTATCACCGAAGGATATCCACTATATGTCAAACCAAAATTCATGGTTCCTTTCAAATACTTGAACACTCGATTTAATGCTTGCCAATGATGTGAACTAGGATTGCTAGTATATCTACTAAGCTTTCCTACAGCATAAGCTATATCAGGCCTGGTACTTATCATGGCATACATTAAACATCCTATAGCTCTAGAGTATTCAAGCTGAGACACTGGAACTCCATTATTAGGAAGGAGTTTAAGATTTGAATCGATAGGAGTACTAACAGGTGAACAATCTTCAAAGTTAAACTTTTTCAATATTTTCTCAATATAATGAGATTGAGAAACATATATTCCATTGTTCCCTTGTTTAATTCTTATACCAAGAATCACTTCAGCCTCCCCCAGGTCTTTCATATCAAAACTTGATGACAAAAATTTCTTGGTTCTATCAACTTGATCTTGATCAGTACCAAAAATCAGCATGTCATCCACATACAAACAAATTATAACTCCTTTACCAGAAGTATCAAATTTGCTATATACACACTTGTCAGCTTGGTTTAACACAAAGCCAATAGACAAGACCACATCATCAAACTTTTGATGCCATTGTTTGGGTGCTTGTTTTAGACCATATAAAGACTTCTTTAGTTTGCACACTTTGTTTTCATGTCCAGGCATCACATACCCTTCTGGTTGTTTCATGTAAATTTCTTCATCTAAGTCACCGTTAAGAAAAGCGGTTTTTACATCCATTTGATGAATTACAAGATTATGTATAGCTGCTAGAGCTAATAATACTCTAATAGTGGAAATCCTCGCAACAGGAGCATAAGTATCAAAGAAATCAATACCTTCTTTTTGTCTAAAGCCTTGGATAACCAATCTGGCTTTATACTTATCTATGGTACCATCCACTTTCATCTTTCTCTTTAGGATCCATTTACATCCTAAAGCTTTACAACCAGATGGTAAATCTGTCAAAACCCAAGTATCATTATGTATGATAGAATCAAACTCATCTTGGATTGCTTCTTTCCAAAAAGCAGCATCACGAGATGACATAGCTTCACTAATAGTCTTAGGATCCTCCTCAATGATATAACAATATTGATATTGAGACACAGTCTCATTCCTTGTTCCTTCAACTAAATACAGTTGAAAATCAGATCCAAAAGACTTGGCTTTTCTAGCTCTAGTGCTCTCCTAGGTTCAGACTGTTCAGGTGCATTTTCAGCTTCAGTTAAGGTTTTACATGAAGATTTATTGATCAAGTCCCTTGGTCTAGGTATAGATGTAAATCTCTCTTCATCAAATATAGCATCTCTTGACTCTATAAAAGTATTTACAGATACTGAGTCATTAGAATCTATAACATAGAATCTATATGCTTTAGAATTCTCAACATAGCCAATGAAGATACAATCTATACCTTTCTCACCCAAATTTTTCCTTTTAGGTTCTGTGAGTCTTACAACAGCTCTACAGCCCCAAACTCTAACATAACTCAAATTCGGTACCTTTTTATGCCAAATTTCATAAGGGGTATTTTTACTCCTTTTATTTGGAGTCCTATTCAATATATAACAGGCTGTCAACATAGCCTCACCCCAAAAACCATCACTTAAACCAGAATAGGATAACATGGAATTAACCATTTCTTTCAATGTCCTATTCTTCCTTTCAGCCACACCATTTTGTTGTGGCGTATAAAGAGCCGTGGTTTGATGTATTATACCAGTTGATTGAAAATAAATTGGATCATAATACTCACCACCTCTATCAGTACGCAAAACTTTTATCAACTCATTTTTATGTAGCTCTACTTCTTGTTTATAAATTTTAAATTTATCAAGAGCTTCATCCTTTGAGTGCAACAAATACACATAGCAATATCTTGATGCATCATCGATAAAAGTAATGACATACTTTTTATTTCCAAGTGAAGGTGTCGCATGAAAATCACATAAATCACTATGAATGAGTTCTAATACTTTGCTTTCTCTGTTAACATCCTTAAAAGGTTGTCTAGTTATCTTAGTTAACATACAAGTTTTACATTTTTCAACTTTCATGTCAAAAGCAGGTATTAAACTCATTTTAGACATGTCTTTTAATCTTTTATAATTAACATGTCCTAGCCTAGCATGCCATAATTCTGACTTCTTTGAGTTACTTGCAATATTAGATATCATCATGCAATTCGAATTAATAAAAGAAGGATAATCAAGATTTAACCTAATCATTCCATTACATACATAGCCAAATCCAATAAAGGTACCATGTCTTGACAAGATATACTTGTCACTTTCAAGTACTTGTCTGTAACCAGACTTACTTAGAACTATTTCAGATATGAGATTCTTTCGAATCCCAGGTACATACAATACATTGTCTAGAATAATACATTTTCCAGAAGTAAACATAATAGATATGCGTCCTATTCCTTTGATTGGTTCAGTAGCAACATTTCCCATCTTCACAACAGATCCATCTTCAATTGGTTGACAATCTTTAAACCAATGAAGATCTTTATAAACATGACTTGTTGCTCCCGAATCAACCCACCAAGCAACATCATCATCCTGCACATAAAATGCCTCAGAAATTATTGAAACATAATTCTGAACAGATTTGCAATATGATAATAAATCACAATTCTGACCTTGTTGCTTTCCTGGATCCTTAGATCCACTTGGACCAGCCTTAGTCCCACTTGGACCAGCACCTTTGTTTACTTTCTTAACTCGACAATCCTTCTTGAAATGACCAGTTTTACCACACCTCCAACATGCAAGTTTAGGCTTTTTGTTGGAAAACTTGTCATCATCATCACTGCATTTTCTTTTACCTTTACCCTTGTTGGAATTCTTGGATCCTTCACCTTCCACCATATTAACAGAAGAACTTCCGATATTATTCTTACCCTTAGGATTATTATCAAGTTCTTGAGTCCTTAAAGACTCTTCAATCCTAAGATGACTTCCAAGTTGATCCAAAGTCAGTTCTTCCTTTTTATGCTTAAGAGTATGTTTAAACTCTTTCCATGATGGTGGCAGTTTGTCAATAATCACAGCAACCGAAATGGCTTCATCCATTTTCAGATTATGCTGACCAAACTGTCCTAGGATCCTTAACAATTCGTGATATTGTTCCATGACAGGCCTAGTATCAATCATCTTATAGTTCATGAAATTTCTGACCATGAACTTCTTACTAGATGCATCTTCTGCCATGTATTTGGATTCCAACAAATCCCATAGTTCCTTTACAGATTTGACATTTTGATAAACATCAAAGAGAGAGTCAGACATACCATTCAGAATGTGTCCACGGCATATGTAGTCATCGTTTTCCCACTTTGATCTCTTCCTCGTGTTTTCCATGGTTTCATCTTCAGCGAATTCAGGCATGGGGGTACTCAGAACGTACACCACTTTCAGGGTAGTCAACAAAAAGTGCATCTTTTTCTGCGAACGTCTAAAATCTTGCCCTTCAAACTTCGCCAATTTGTCAAACTTGCTCGTCATATCCTTCACAGATTCTGCGTGCGCCATTTTTGCAGAATACTTCAATCTTTGTAGAAAATACGGGTTGCAAAAATACTAGGATAATCTGAGAGTCGTGATACACTTTCAGATTGAAGTATTTCGACGGTCCGATCGAAATCTCAATCGGATAAAACTCAGAGAAATAACGAACAAAGAATATGAAAAATGTTACTGATTTTAGTGTACCATGCAATGACCAAAAACGGCGGGTAAATATTTGGCAGGTAACCGCCAAAATGGCCAACCGCCATTTTAACCGCCAAAAATAACCATAATTCGAATTTAACCGAATTTAGGGTCCAATTCGGATGATCCGAATTCGGGTCCAATTTCAGATTCATCCGAATTTCGCATCAAATTTCTCTGCCCATTGGACCCCACCAGGGGCTGCCGCCCCTTGGACCTCGCTATCGGGGGCGCTGCCCCCGAACCCCCGGTAATTAATCTTAAACAATATTGGACAAGTGTGCACTCCGCACCAACCCAACTTGTACATTATGTAATAAGATTATTTTGGTCAAACAAGTTCATCCCATTACACTTAAATAATATTGGTGATAAATCACCAACACTTAATTCACCATTCACATTAATTGATCATTCACATTACTTAATTATTCATTCAAAACACTTAGTTGATCATTCACAAGAATAATTTGAATATTTACAATTTTTTACACTTATTTGATCATTCACAATAATTATTTGACTAATTGATCATTCACATTACTTAATTGACCATTCATATTACTTAAATAATTATTCACATTACTTAATTGACCATTCACATTACTTAAATGATCATTCACATTACTTAATTGTTCATTTACAACACTTATTTGATCATTCACAAGAATTATTTGACTATTTACAATTTTTTTACACTTATTTGATCATTCACGACATTTATTTGATCATTCACAATAATTATTTAACAATTTACACTTCTTTTATAATTAATTGATCATTCACATTACTTAATTGATCATTCACATTACTTAATTGATCATTCACAACACTTATTTGATCGTCACATTAATTATTTGACCATTCACAATAATTATTTGACAATTTACAGTTCTTCTACACTTATTTACCATTCACAATAATTACTTGACCATTCACACTTCTTCTACGTTTATTTGATCATTCACAACACTTTTATAATCATTCACAACACTTATTTGATCATTCACAATTCTTCTACACTTATTTGATCATTCACAACATTTATTTGATCATTCACAAGAATTATTTGATCATTCATAGTACTTATTTGATCATTCACATTAATTATTTGATCATTTATAATAAGTTTAGAAAAAGTGTGAATGATCAAATAATTATTGTGAATGATCAAATAAGTGTTGTGAACGATTAAATAAGTGTAGAAGAAATGTAAAAGTCCAATAATTATTGTGAATGATGAAATAAATACTGTAAATGGTCAAATAATTCATGTGAATGATCAAATAAGTGATGTGAATGATCAATTAAGTAATGTGAATGACGAATTAAGTGATGTGAATGATCATTTAAGTGATGTGAACGATCAATTAAGTAATGTGAATGGTTAATTAAGTAATGTAAATGATCAATTAAATAACGTGAATGATCATTTTAAGTAATGTGAATGGTCAATTAAGTAATGTGAATGATCATTTAAGTAATGTGAATGCTCAAATAATTATAAAAGAATTGTAAATAGTTAAATAATTATTGTGAATGATTAAATAAGTGTACAAGAAGTATTAATAGTTAAATAAGTGTTGTGAACGACCAATTAAGTAATGTGAATGGTTAATTAAGTAATGTGAATGATCAATTAAATAATGTGAATGATCATTTAAGTAATGTGAATGGTCAATTAAGTAATGTGAATGGTTAATTAAGTAATGTGAATGCTCATTTAAGTAATGTGAATGGTCAATTAACTAATGTGAATGATTAATTAAGTAATGTGAATGATAAGTTAAATAATGTGAATGATCATTTAAGTAATGTGAATGGTCAATTAAGTAATGTGAATGGTTAATTAAGTAATATGAATGGTCAATTAAGTAATGTGAATGATTAATTAAGTAATGTGAATGATCAATTAAATAATGTGAATGATCATTTAAATAATGTGAATGGTCAATTAATTAATGTGAATTATCATTTATGTAATGTGAATTTTCAATTAAGTAATGTGAATGGTTAATTAAGTAATGTGAATGATCAAATAAGTGTACAAGAAGTATAAATAGTTAAATAAGTGTTGTGAATGATCAATTAACTAATGTGAATGATAAATTAATGTGAATGGTGAATTAAGCAATGTGAATGGTCGCTGTAATTATGAAAATACCCTTGCCTATGTGGGGTACGCTGGATACGCAGGCTTTTGGAGGGGACGCTGTGGAACCAAATTCTATATATATATATATATATACACATATATATTACATACATATATATTACATACATATATATATACATACATATATATATATATATATACATATATATATATATAGACACACATATATATATATATACACACACATATATATATATATATATATATATATATATATATATATATATATATATATATATATATATATATATATATATATATATATATATATATATATATATATATATATTGAGGCTCAATTGAGAACTTTTATGCATTGGGAACCTCGAGAAACTTTTGTGCATCAGATAATCTACTAAGGGTGCACAAACGGCGTTTAGGGAAAACTAAAGATATGATAATTAATTTATTTCTAAAAATCATTAAAAGATAATTAGGAGTTACATTTTGAATTAACATCTCATATTAACTACATTCCTCATTTTCCTCTCCATTTCTCTCTCTCTCTCTCTCTCTCTCTCTCTCTCTCTCTCTCTCTCTCCCTTTCTCTCTAATCGTGTTCTTCTTGATTTTCATAGTGATGATGATTTGAAGACGAAGATTAACGATAAACAACGATGATGATGAACATGAACAAAAGACACAACCGATAATAATTATGAAGAACACGATGCATAGATGGATGACAAACAATGAATAATGATGATGCATAGATGGGTGATGAACAATTACGATGCATAAATGGATGATGAACAATGACGATGCATAGAAGAATGATGAACAAGTTGAACACGATAAATAGATGAATGAAGAATATGAACGACGAACACGATGTATAGATGAATGATGAACAAGTTGAACACGATGCATAAATGAATTTGTGTATTTTGTTTGTTAAATGCGTCTTTTTTGAACACGATGCATAGATAAACACGATTAACGATGAAATACATCGATCTCCTTCATCTTTTTTTGAATCTGTGTAATTTTTTTTAAATTTGGAAATATATCAATTGAATTTATTTAGCATTTATTATTTGATTATTCGTTGAAATATTAAATTTAATGAGGTATGCACATTCCCCAAAATGTCATTCCTTGTTTGTTTCTATAATGCACAAGATGCATAAAATTGTCCAACTATTTACCATTTTGCCAATAATCTAATCCATACAATTTTTTGATCAAATAGATGATATTGGTTGTTTTGTACCTCGATGCATAAAATTTCTCAATTGAACCTCCCTCTCTCTCTCTCTCTCTCTCTCTCTCTATATATATATATATATATATATATATATATATATATATATTTGGGTTCAAATGAGTACCACTAGTTTTGCGGAGTACCGGAGGTACCTCGCTTAAAATTATTTTTTTAAAATTTTTTTTTTCATAATCATGTTTAAATTAATAATACAAGACTACTTGCAAAAAATCACACATAAACACACACTAGAACTATGTGAAACGTGTGTGTTCACATGAACTGTACTGTTGTGAACGTGTGTTCACATGAATTTTTTCACGTTCACATGACTTTTAAGATGATAGAAAATGTAAATGTATATAATTTTTTACGAATAAACTTATATTATTTGTATCTAAATGAATATAAAAAAAATTCAAAATTTTTTTTTCGGAGCAAGTTCGCATCTGAAACCCGTGTGTTCACATGTACTCACGGTACTCTGCATTTTTTAGGTACTCACACGAACTATATATATATATATATATATATATATATATATATATATATATATATATATATATATATATATATATATATATATATATATATATATATATATATATATAGGGTTGGAATCATTGCAGAACCTTAATTTAGTGCAGAACTATAGAACCAATCTAAACCATTGGATTATTATATAACACTAGGGATAAGATGGTAATTATGTAATTAACATTGAATTAATAGTAGCCTACCAAGTTTGACTGCTCACTTTAACCATTTTTCACTCTTTTAATATCGAAGGTACATGCAGTGTTGAATGTGTGATATAAACTGTAATTCGACATTGAATGATCTCTATATATATAATATATTGAATGGAGGTCTAGGCAAAAAAAAATTTACGAAAAATAAACACGTAAAATTTTTTCGAAAAAAATATATCATTACTATTCTTATTAAATCAACAAACTTTTGACTACTAATTTTGATCATTATTTTGGTTCTGTTAATTTTGAATGTACATGCAGTGTTGCATCGACGTTGGATATATGACATCAAGTGTTCATTCGACATGAATTATATCGTCATGCTACATTGCATCGTGGTCTGAATAATTTTTTTTTTACGAAAAATAAACACGTAAAATTTTTTCGAAAAAAAATATGTCATTATTGTTCCCATTAAATCAACCAACTTTTGACTACTAATTTTGACCATTATTTTGGTTCTGTTAATTTTGAATGTACATGCAGTGTTGCATCGACGTTGAATTATATCGGTCATGCTACATTGCATCGTGGTCTGAATAATTTTTTTTTACGATAAATAAACGCGTAAAAATTTTTCGAAAAAAATATGTCATTACTTTTCCCATTAAATCAACCAAATTTTAACTACTAATTTTGACCATTATTTTAGTTCTGTTAATTTTGAATGTACATGCAGTGTTGCATCGACGTTGAATATACGATATCAAGTGTTCATTCGACATTGAATGATACCGGCCATGCTACATTGCATCGTGGTCTGGGTAATTTTTTTTTACGAAAAATAAACACGTAAAATGTTTTCGAAAAAAATATATCATGACCGGTCTCGTTTTAAAGAGTATAAAATTCTCGTTTTTATGGTATAATTCTTTTGATTTAACAATTAATCATATTTATGTTATTTTAATTTAAAGAAAAAGAATATTTATTTTACTAATGCCAATCTTTTTGCTATTTCCAATCTATTCCTTTTTTACCTCTAAAAGAATTAAATAATCATTAATGCCAATCTTTTTTTCACTAATTCCAAACTTTATGGTTTTAATCAAGACCATTAAATTAATCTAATCTATGAAAAATATTAGTTCTACAGTTCTACACTACATTTAGGTTCTGCAATGATCCCATATATATATATATATATATATATATATATTGGGGTTCGATTGAGAACTTTTGTGCAGCGAGGCACCATTGGAATTTTTTTTGCATCGGACTATCTACCAAGGGTGCACAAATGGCATTTAGGGGATATTAAATGTATGGAAATTATTTTTGAATTTAAATGTTTTTATGATAATTAACATCTAAATTTGGTATGAAAATCACCATTAACTTCTTTCATAAAACCACTCTCTCTTTCTCTTTATCTCTTTCTCTCAGCCCCCTCTTGCTTCCTTCCATCCTCGGCCACACACCACCATAGCACCGCCATCACCACCGACAATCGTCAACCACCAACCACCACCACCATCGTGCACCTTTTCTCCACCGTCATCAATATTAACATGCACATCATTGTCATCTCCTTTATTTTCCGATACACCACCATAACAGCACCACCATCGCACCACCCGCCACCTCCCTTTCCCTATCTCGGTTCATGGCCGCTGCACCACCGTCCTCCTCCCCTACCGACCATCTCTCTCTCTTTGTCTCTCCGGCCAATAATCACCGTATGTTTTGAATGCATGACAAATTTTTGAATGATGAACACCTTCAATGAAAAACGCGATAAAAGGATGAATATTTGAATGATGAAACCCTTCAAAGATAAAAGGATGTATTTTGATGATTTTGGAAGGGATGAACGATATGCATGTATTTGATTTTGGAAGAGTTGAACGATATGCATGTATTTTGATGATGAACGATATGCATGAAGAGATGAACGATTCATGTTTGTATTTTGATGTCTTTTGATTTTGGAAGAGATGAACGATATGCAAGATTTATTTTTGGAAGAGATGAACGATATGCATGAAGAGATAAACGATATGCATGTATGTTGATGATGAACAATGAACGATGAACGATATGCATGAAGAGATGAACGATTCATGTTTGTATTTTGATGTATTTTGATTTTGGAAGAGATGAACGATATGCATGATTTATTTTTTGAAGAGATGACCGATATGCATGTATTTTGAATTTGTATTATTTTTGTTAATTTTGGAAGTGTAATAATTAAATAAGGATTGCGTAATTCCTGTTTTACTCCTCCGTGAATTTTGTTATGTGCACTTGATGCATAAAACTTTCTATTTAATTACCGGTTTGCCATTTGATCTAACCCACATATTCTTTTCATCCAAGGGACAGTGGAAGTTCTTTTGTACATCGATGCACAAAAGTTCTCAATGAAACTTCCGTCTCTGTCTGTCTCTGTCTGTCTCTGTCTCTCTCTCTCTCTCTATATATATATATATATATATATATATATATATATATATATATATATATATATATATATATATATATATATATATATATATATATATATATATATATATATATATATATATAGTCAGGTTCAAATAAGTACGTCTCGAAATCAAGTGCACCCGAAAGTACCAACCATAAAAAACTTTTTAAATTTTTTTTTTCAAATAACCATGTTTAATTTAATGTTATACACATGATATATGAATTTCACATAGATTCATACTTTTCGTGTCCTTAAAAATTATGTGAATGCTCAATGCATATTTATGTGAATGGTCATTTCACACCCTTCACATGATGTGAAATGACCATTCACATGATCTTTTTTTTACCATTCACAAGATTTATGATGTTGCGCCTTTCGAAAAAAAATCTTATAATGTTGTCTTATACATGTCAATTCAAAAAAAAAAATATAGGAATGATCATTCACATTAGGGTACCCTGGAATTTCATAAGTACGCTGATGATATATATATATATATATATATATATATATATATATATATATATATATATATATATATATATATATATATATATATATATATATATATATATATATAAGTATAGACTAAATTGCACAAATGGTCACTGTGGTTTATATAAAATTATGGTTTTAGTCCCTGAAATTTTTTTATTATACTACAAGTCCCTAAAATCGAAAAGTTATAACATTTTGGTTCTTGACACTAACGATGGTTAATTTGAACTGTTAACCTCAGAGGAATTAATGTCATTCTATCTTTTAGGAACCATTTTGGTAGTTTTTCATACTTTCTTATTATTTTTTCATTTCTTTTTTGTATATTATAATTATAATTTATTATATATATATTTTTTGTATTTCTATTTCACCATTTAATTATCCAAATGTACCATTTTATTTTTATTCTTTTTGTTTTATTTTTATTTATATGTTTATTGTTATTATTAATGTTACTTTTATATATTATTATAAATATTTGTTTAAAATTATTATATGATTGAGTTGGTTCATTTCTTTTTCAATTGTTTATTAAAAATCCTAATATTTCTAGTTCTTCTTTCAATTTAGAAAAATTAAAAATCGAAACTAGTTGTAGTTTTTTTTGTTCGAAAATTTTAAATCAGAATGATTTATTTATTTTCTCCATACAAAATGATGACGTGTTGAAGTTTTTTTCATTCTGAAAAGGTATAATAAAAAATGGTTCATAGTTTCTTCATTGAAAATATTTAATCAAAAAAATTAAAATCCTGTTGTTTCAAAAAATCAAAAATCAGAATGGTTTGTCTCTTTTTAATTAGAAAAATTAAATTCCAAATGGTTCATCATTTTTGATCGAAAAAATTAAAATTGAAATGATTCTTTTTTTTTTTCTGATCGTCATTTAATTAAAATTGGAATGGTTCTTGCCAACTTTGATTCCCAATATATTTTGCACTCAAATACAATAAATCAAATGATTTGTATTAAGAATATGAAGATTACAAAGAGAGAAATTGAGCTCTCAGTCTCTAGGAACTTTCACACTCTAAAACACACACTTAGGGTGGTGGCTACTCCAAAACCCTAGAAGAAAAATACTATATATACCTATGCTTAAATTGGGGGTTTGTCCAAACACTCTCCTCAAAGTCTAGGAAATTAAGATTCCCCACAAAGTAAACTATTCCTATTTTCAAAATGAACCTAGACTTTTATTATATTTAGATATACACTATTTTAGGGCTAACAATCTCCCCTTTAGTCTATAACTAAATATTTACAATTAAGTGCAATTACACAAGCTTGAATTACAAGAAATAAAAGTTCTAACAATCTCTCCCTTCTTGTAATCAAGGCTTGTATTTTTCAGAAGTATTGGGCTATAAACTTTGATCTCTGAAGTTTGAAGTATATCATTGATCTTCTTTAGATGACTTCCCCCTTTCTTCAGATCGGTGGCTCTCCCCTTACATTTAGTAGGTCTTTCTCCCGCTAAGAATTTCAGCATACTTTGCAACTCTTCAAAACATTCTTCCCTTCATGATGATCATGAGAATTATGATCATCATGTAGTCACTTTAGCTCCCATCTTCAAATGAATAATCTCAATGTGTCATCAAATCTTTTTCTTTGTCGAAGCAGATGATTACAGACTCAGAAAGAAAATATTACATTTAAGAACATTACATCTTATCTCTCTCATGTTACAAACTCAATCAGTAACTCTCCCCCTTAATAACAGAATATAAACATTTACATCATAAAATCCACTCTCCCCTTCAAAACAATAACAATCTCTTTATCTCATTCACACAATATCCAAAACCAAAAATATAACATAGTGAAATTCATGGCTTTTCAACCTGAACAAATAAAAGAGAAATGAAGTCATTTGTGAGTAACAATCTAGTACCACATAGGAGTTCTATTTGCACAATAGACTAAGTCTATGTGACCTACGTTCAGCGCTGGCGGGACATTAACACTGGTAGGATTTCGAAATAATCATCTTGAAATCCTTTATCATGAAAGATTCACTCATATTTGTTTCGGCTTTGTCTCGGTAGACAAGCTGTTTATAGTCACGTAGACTGTAGACTCTATGTGTCCTAGAAGTGTATAACATTAAGCTCTAGACTCAAAGTGCATCAACTGAAGTCAGAGACCGGAGAGGATGTCTTCCTTGTTTCAATATCAACAATATCCAAATGATATGTCGATAGAGTATGTGACATAACTCCGTGTGAATTGAAACATAATTCTTTTAAGAGACGATTGAGTCGCTAGGGAGTTCGGTGCATGCGTTACTAGGTTCATGACGTCTTGTTCAAAATCGAATTCCAACACATGGAATTTAGTAGCAGATGTAGGAAACCCAACAGACTTACACGGTGTCGGTAGGATTATCTTTTCTTTAAATCCTTTCTCACCCCTAAGCTCTCGTCATTTTTCAACTGTACTCCCTTCGGCTCAATTATATAATACAATAATAGTCAAAAAGCGTAGCATTGTTAGCTTATGATGCAACCCCATCTCCTTTTGATAACCCCTCTCATTTGCATTTTATTTATGCTCGATCCTGTTAGTAACCCGTGGTAACTGACACTCCTCAACTAATTGACCTGAGAACCCTTACTCACACAAACTAAAGTGGTTTGCTCTTTGGGTAGGTCTTCCGGCTCTGGTTTAGACCATAAAAGCGATATATATGCCTAATCACACATATTGTGCATTATTGGAGTCAGCATGATATCTTGAAAGATATAGAAGTTAAGCTCATGGGGTATTTCAGAAGATGGATGAGAGTTGAATGTGTTGGGAAATAATCTAAGTATGTCAAACTGTTAGTTAGATTTCTCAAGCGGTTAGTAGTATTTTTGTATAATTACAAAGTTCAAGCTACCAATTCAATAAACTCAAGCTGCCAGTTCAATAGTTCAAGCTGTCAGAGTTAAAAGTTCAAGCTGCTTAACAGATTGATAATAGAAAGTGCTGAAATTCAGGAAGTGATATATATTTCCAGATTTGAAGATCTTCCAAGCATATCTACTACCAGAGAAATCATAGTTCGTAACGGAAACAAATCAGAAGGCTATATATATAGAGATAGACTAGGTCTTTCTATTGTAAGTGTGTGCATGCAAATCCTGTAATCGTGGTGCTTCATTGTAATTGCTTTCTGATAAGTTTCTCAAGCCTCTAAGGTTGTAAAACCCTAAGAACAATTAAGTGTTCTTCGTCTAATCAAACAAATTAGAGGTGATTGTAATCATAGATTTTGGAAATATAAAGGTTTTGATATTAGTTATATCTATTTGAATATCTGTTATTTATTCTGAAAGTTTTCTTAAAACAGTTAAGTGTTACTCCGCAAACTTCTTAATTAGACTTTGATTCAAAACAAGGTTATTGGTTTATACTCTGATTTATTGAAACCAGTTAAGCTTAGGTGATTTTGATCTTGACAAGTGGTATCAGAGCCACAGGTTTTATTTGTTATTCTTTGTTTTCAAAGTCAGAAACTTTCTTTGTTTAAAATTTTGTTTTTCTGCAGTAGAGTTTGAAAATAGCACTAGTGGATCTGGGCAAGGACTCAAAGTGCCTATGCTTAAACCCACTGAGTTCGAGATGTGGAAACTCAGGATTCAACAACACATTCAATTTACTGACTATGCCCTATGGGAAGCTGTTGAAAATCCTCCTGCAGTTGATCCTGAACTAGATGCTGAGGGCAAACCCAAAAGAACACCTCCAAAAACTGAGATTGAAAGAAAGGCTAGAATGAATGAAGTGAAAGCTCTTACTCTTTTACAAATAGCCATCCCTAATGCTTATCAACATCAGTTTAAAAAGTTCTATACTGCTCATTCTCTTTGGATTGCTTTAGAGAAAAGATTTGCTGGTGTTAGTGCATCCTGTGTGACGATAGCAGTCTGAGTATAGACAATATTTTGTAAAAGTCAATTTGCTCGTTATTGCATATTAACAAGTTTGATATATGTTTGTAATATGTTTGATTATATATGTTTGATATTGATTGTATGTATGTTTGAACTTGGTGTAATTAATGTGTTACAATAAGTTCAAAAATAAGTTCAAAGATAAGTTCAAACATAAGTTCAAAGCTCATGATTCGAATTTATGGAGGACAAGTTCCAAAGGCCTTGGGCTTATTTGAACTTGTCCTGAGCAAATTCGAACCAGTTGATAAAATTAGGTGTTAATTCGTTTTAATTAATAACCTTGGCAGAGTTTAAGAAAAGTTTTAGTAGAAGATAATCAGAGCTTTAGCAGAAGCGATCTCGAACTTGCAAGGGTGTTTGAGAGTTCGTTCTTGGAGAGAATCACGTGTCGAGGTGTTCCGTTGTTCGTGTATCACAGTGTGTGTCTCCGTGTTTTGTGTGCGTGGTCTATCCGTCAAACCGCTAACGAGGATTCCGCACTCGTTGGACGGTGTCACGTCAAGATAGGATCCGTAGGAAGGCGACCTTACAAGTGGTATCAGAGACAAAAGGGTGTTCGTGGTGTTCTTCGTGTTCACAAGCAACATCTGTGGTTTCTTGGCGTTTTTGGACGGAAAAAATCACTTTTTGGATAAGTTTTCGAGTTTTACAAGCAAGATAATGGGGAAAAGTTCATATTAGTTCATCATTTTGGTTGAAATCATAGTTTTTAATCTTAAAAACTTTGGTTTAAACTGAAAAGTTGAAAAAATCAAACTTTTGGCCGTTTTTCGAACATGCGGCGCTCGAAGATAGGGGGTATTAGGGTTTGTTCGAATTTGTCTTAAATTCGAATTTGTCAGAAAAATACGCTCCTTTCGAATTAAGTTTAGGTTTTCATTCGAATCTGATTGCTATTCGAATTTGCTCTCATTCGAATTTGCCTAGATTCAAACTTGTCATAAACTTCGAATTTGTCATATTTTCGAATTTGTTGATTTCGAATTTAATTTCAAATTTAATTTCAAACACATTTAATATTAATCAAATTCGTTAAGTTCAATAGGGTTGATTTAAATTAATTTCAAATTAAATTAATTAAGTTCAAATTCAAAAAGTTTAGAAACGATGACTACTTTGCAAAAGTTTATTGAAATAGACCATGAAGTCGGTAAGGCAAATTCACCACCTAAGCTGATGAGGTTGGAAGATTATTACTGGTGGAAGGATAGGTTTGCCGACTTTGCTCACTTTAATGATAAGCGGATGTGGATCTGTATCGACGAGGGATACATTCCACCTACTCACGAGTTTGAAGGTCGTCAGAGAGTTCTAACTTATCAGATGATGAAGGATGACGACAAGAAACTATATGAGGCTGAGAACAAAGAGTTTTCCATTATTCGCATGGCATTACCTCAGGAAATTCTACACACATTCAGGAATCATCGTACAGCGAAAGAGTTGTGGGATGCACTCGAGAAACGGTGTGAGGGAAATCCTAGGGTTCGGAAAGGTAGAACCGAGATGCTTAAGCAGCAGTTTGCTATTTTCAAGGTATTGAAAAAAGAAAAGCTGGACGAGACTATCACCAGGTTCTCTCACTTATTGACTGAGTTGGACAATCACGATGTCGAGTATCGTGAACTAGAGAAGATTGAGAAGCTTCTTGATGCTTTACCAGCAAAATGGGAGATGTACGTAGCTCTGATAAAGCATGATGAAGAGAAATTTGAAACTCTAACTCTAGAAGGAGTCATTGGAACGCTGAGGGCTTATAACTTTCAGTTGCTCAAGACGGAACGGGAATATGACCAAGTACAGGATCCGGACATGTATTTTGGGAAGTCCAAGCCTTCAGCCGCAAGTGAACTAAAGAGAGCTACAACATTCTATACGGGCGAAGCGTCGACTCCAGTAGAAGTAGAAGACTCAGGGAGCCGGGCTTTCTTAGGGTATTCCAAACCAGAAGAGAAACCCACTCAGTTAGCATCTACGTCTCAAGGATATTCAAGTATGCCAATGAGCGCAAAATCAGCTGAAGGTCGTCTGAATCTTTTGGCTTCATTTGTCGCCGCGTACGGCAATTGCGTTCAAGGGAAAATCAACGATCCTGCACTATGGGATGAAGACTACGATCAGGTGGATCCTGATGATTTGGAAGAAATGGATCTTCAATGGCAACTGGCCATGGTGACTCAGAGGGTCAAGAGATTCATAAAACGGACAGGCAGAAATCTGAATGTTAGCAACAATAAGATTGGATTCGACAAATCCAAAGTTAAGTGCTATAACTGCCAGGGGTTAGAACATTTTGCTCGATAGTGTCAAAGACCCAAGGTTGAAAACAATCAGAATCAATCTCAGGGGAGATATCAGCCTGCTAATTCGACTAATCAAGCGAACATCGCTGGTCTGTTAACGAATGTCACATCTGACAGACAACTTGATGGGACATACGATTGGAGTACACATCCAGAGACTAATGCTAGAGCCTTCATGGCTGAAGTAACAGAGTCTGGGGATGTTAGAGCAGAGGAGGAAACAGAGGACAGACACCAGAATGATACAAGTCCTGTGTTGGTGGAGAAGTCAGATAATCAGACCATTCTAGAGTTTGTCTTGTAGATGGCTAACGTGGAATCTGATCATGCAAAGGTAATTCTGAAGTTTTCTACATCCCATGATTTATGTGTTTTATGTGCTACTTCTAATGATAGATTAAATTTAGTGCTAAAAACACATAATAATTTAACTGCTCAAATTGAATCCTTAAAATCATATAATGCTAGCCTCCTAGATATCAAAGAAGATCTTAGGAATAAGCTGAAAGTAGATGCTCAAGACGTAATCGTTCTGAAAGACAAACTAAGTGAGCAGTGCATGATAGAAATGATGTATGAGCATGTTGAGGCTTTAACCAAAGACTTAACTATTAAAGTGGTAGAGCTAGCTGAAGCAAAAGTTAAGGTTGCAAAGGTAAATAGTAAATTAGAAAAGTTTAGGAACTCTTCACTGAATCTAGGGAAAATCTTAGATGCACAACGTCAATCTAAGAAACCAGTAGGTTTAGGTTATAAAGAGAATCCTCCACCTTTTAATGATAACTATGTGCCTCAGCCACAGGATAAAGCTGATAAACAAGTTGAGTCAGAGGTAGCAGCTGAACCTGTATCTGAATCTGGTAAAGATAAATCAACTAAGGTGACTGATAATAATGCTACGATTAAAAAAGTCAAGTTTGTGCAGTCTTCTAGTGACAAAATTTTAGGAGAATCTAAACCTGAGGTTAATCAGAAAGAAGAAAAAGTCACGATAGTTGAGAAGAAAGAACATGATACAAGTGAGACACCAAAGTCAAAGGGCACCCATAAGAAGTCTATTGATAAAATGTCTTGCTTTAGATGTCATGAAAGGGGACATGTTGCGTCTAGCTGTCCATATAGGAAGGTAGAGACTACACATAATGTTGGAAAAACGGAACAACATAAACCCTCACCAAGTGTAGCAAGCACAAGTGGTTCTCAAAACACTGAGAAGATTGTGCAAGCCACACCAAAAGAATGCTGTTAGACAAACACCTGTGTCAGGTAGACCAAATGAAGTGGTTAAGTTTAATTCACCGAACAGAGTCCCTAATCAATCTTGGTCAGGACCTCAAAAGTCTATAGGAGTACAACACCTAGAAGAGCCTACACTCCGGTTAGGTCACACACTCCTGTAAGACGTCAGACACCAGGTAGAGCCCAGGGATATCAATCTGAATGCCATATAATAGAAGTTATTCAAGGGCTCAACAGCAAATGCCTAACCAAAGGCCAAGAGTAAATTTAAATCACTCTGCACCACAACAGGTTCTCAATCAAACACCCAAGTCACTTGAAAAGAGAGATGGGTTTTTGAAGGAGTTCAAGTATGTGGATGAGAACAGTATTACCAAGTCAGTCATGGCTTGGGTTCCCCGTGAAAACTAACTTGTTTTCTTTCATGTGCAGGAGTTAACTACAGGTCTCAACAACAAGTGGTTCGTCGACAGTGGTTGCTCTAGGCACATGACTGGGGAAAGAAGTCTTCTCACAGACTTCAAGGGAGGGAACAAGGGTTTTGTATCATTTGCTGGGAACAAAGGAGGAAATATCACTGGAACTGGAGTGATTACTAATGGGACTATCACACTCGATCAAGTATATCACGTTGATAGACTTGCTCACAATCTCATTAGTGTCTCTCAGATCTGTGATAAGAAGAATTCAGTGTTGTTTACTGATACTGAAGCATTAGTGCTGAAGCCGGGATTCAAAATTCCTGAAGAGTGGATTATGATGAGAGCCCCAAGGAAGAATGATTTGTACATGCTAGACATGAATAAACCGGATTCTTCGATGGGACCAATATGTCTTTTATCTAAAGCTTCAGAGACCGAATCAGTCTTATGGCATAGACGCATGTCACACTTGCACCTGAGAAAAATGAACTACATCACTAAACATGGACGGGTGCAAGGTTTTCCGATGAAGAGTTTTTAGTTTGAAGACAAGTGTGTACCATGAAAGAAAGGCAAACAACACAAAAAGTCACACAAGTCAAAAACACAGAACTCTATAGCTTCCACTTTCGATTTGTTGCATATGGACCTTTTCGGACCAATCAACAAAAGGAGTATAGGTGGTAGTTGGTATTGTTTAGTTATCACTGATGATTACTCACGATTTTGATGGGTTTTATTTTTTGGTACGAAGGACGAGACAGCTGCAAAGTTGATTGGGTTCTTAGACTAAGTCGAAAACTCCTATGGGACGAGGGTAAAACGTATCAGGAGTGATAATGGAACAGAGTTTAAAAACACAGTAATTGGTGTATATTGCCTATCCAAAGGCATAATGCATCAATTTAGTGCACCTTATGAGCCACAACAAAATGGGATGGCAGAACGGAAAAACAGGACTTTGATTGAGGCAGCAAGGACCATGCTCCCGAATTCAAAGATTCCTACCATGTTTTGGGGGGAGGCAGTGAATACCGCTTGTCATGTTTTAAATCGGGTCCTTACTGTCAAATCACTTAACAAAACCTGTTATGAAGTTCTGAATAAAAGACCACCAAATTTAACTGGCTTCGAACCGTGTACTTTAATGAAAACGAAACATCAACCTAAGTTTGGTGAAAAGGCTGACGAAGGTTATTTCCTAGGTTACGTGCCTAACTCACCAAACCAAAGGGTCTTTAACAAAACTAACGGTACGGTTGAGATTGTGTATAACATTGATGTAACAAGTTATACACACGAACCCCAAACAGGTCCGGAATGGATTTTTGATTATGACAAATTGTTTGAATCATTTAACATTCCTTTGGATGGAAATGCAGGTACAATTGAACATGACTTATCGTCATTAAATCTGAATGACGACGGTCAAGGTTTTCCAAAGACGAGCATTCCATCAACTTCAGAGCCTACAACGACAGAAGATGGGTCTCTAGCAGAGAATGATTCTGAGTTACCTACAAACGAGAATCGGACTACTAATTTTAACTCCGAGGATAGTGATCATGAGGAAAAGAATGTAGCGTCTGAAGTCGTTCCCTGTTAGGCACAAAAAGGCCTCAGTCAAACCTGTTCTACATCTGAGGGGGAGATATATAATCAAACCTGTTGATGCATTTGAAGGTTGAATTTAAGGCCTGTTATATGCCTTATTGAAACCTGAAAATGATTTGCAATATCAGTCTAAAGCTGTTCTATATGTTGCATGTGTTGCAACTAAGACAGTTTGTCCAAGCTGCTCTGTCTGCTGAACAGGCTGGACATAAACTGTCTACGCTGCTCTACACTGTTGAGCAGCTTGGGCAATTTTAAAGTGTTCTGTTCTTTGTGAACAGAACCTGTTCTTTGTGAACAGGCTAAACACTTTATGGAATATGTTTCCAAGTCATCATGTATTGTTTTTGACTACAAGATCAGTTTACAAAGTCGAAGACAAAGTGAAAAACAGAACTGCTCAGCCTGCCCACGCTGTTCTGTAACATGAAGACAAAAGGTTATTTGAAAAAGGGTGACAGACCTTTTTCTTATATCAAAATAGGCCTTTACAAGGAAGAAAGACGCAAAGTTGACATTCCTAAATTAGTTAAAGGCAATGCAACAGTTGACAAAGTAAAAAGACAAAAGTTCTGCACATGTGAAGACAAGTCTGCTTTTCAGAAAAGTGCAGAAAAGGTTATGTTGTCTTTTCAACAAGACTTTTCCTTTTCATTTTTCCTTTTCATTCTGTCCAATGAAGATGTTTTTCTGTCTTTAGATCCTCTGAGAGTGAGTAAAAAGGAAGCTTCTAGGTCAGAAAAGAAGTGTGAAGAAAGCTCTAAGTGTGATCTGAACACAAGAGTGAACGTTGCAGTGTGATTTTATGCATGCAAGCCTTCCTGTGTAACACCCGCAGTCGTGTGTCTAAGCTGTTTTACATAAGCTGTCCTTTAAGTCTTGTAAACACAGCTTAGGTGCTGATCTTAGGGAGGTTGTATCATTGTATATACTAGTTTGAGTGTCGTGTGGGATCTGTAGCAGTGAGATAAGGACTGTTTTTGTATCTGTGCATCTCACTTGAACATTCCGCATCAGACTTGTTCTGAATTAACAGATTGTTGATAATACCTACAAACATTTGAGAAAAGTAGTGTGTAGTTTTGAAATTGGCGTGTTATTAAGCGAGCCGCCCCCGTCTACAGCTTATGAGGACTAATACTTGGAACCTCTCGGGACATCACTGGTATCGAGAGCCGTTTAGGAGTGTGGTGTCATTCTAGACTCGTCATCCTCCAGTTGCCATTGGACAACTGTGCAAAATTCTTCTATTATGACAAGGTTCTCATGGCAAACCTCCAAAATTTATCATAGCAAAAACTTCTCTGTTTGGAAGTGCAGAAATGATGGCCTCATTTAGAGGAATCCTGGATGTACAAACTGCCAGAGATAGTGATGGAGGGTTCCCTATGTGCCAACCCTTGTTACTACCATAACTCCAGCGTGTGGAAGGAGCTGCTCCTGAAACAGGGACGTTTGAGAAAGCTAAAGCTCAATGTCCCTGAGCAGACAAAGAGACCTGGTGGCTCTGGGATGCAAAGGCCGAAACAATCGGTTCATTTCTCTCCCTGAGATGTGTTAAGCGAGGTTGAGAAAAATGGAAGACAGCAAGGAGAATGTGGGATACTTTGTGGACCGTCTATGATGACCACAATCACACTGGACAACAGGATCAAACAATCTGTTAGACAGTATGAACTGCTGTCTTTGCTAAACCAAAGGGACTCGTCAACTGAAACCTACACCAGGTTTAACTGCTCTTGTGAATGATCTCAAGCTGGTGGGAGTCACCACGGCACAGTTTACCCTGGTGAATAAATTCTGGACTTTACCTGAGAGTGGAAAATAGCTTTTCAACAACTCCTTAGGAACCAGTTACTATCAGAAGTATGGATCTGGGCAATCTGTATGGATCCTACTGATGATGGACACTCAGGCAACCAAAGGAGAATGCCTGGAAATGTCCGAAGAGATGAGGTGCAGGGCCTTTTGTGGCTAGATGGTGGTTGTGAGTCAGCCTGTAAGAGTCAGGTGAGTGATGTTGTTCATTCAACCTTGATCAACCGGAATGATGAAAAGGAGGAGGTGTCAGACGAAGTAAGGATGCTTGTCAATTCTTAGCTCGAACAGATGTATGAGCAATGATTAGCCATGCTTGGCAAAGGTTCAACAAGAACAAGGTTTTGGGAAGAAACAATGCTACAAGGAAAGCTCAGGTTGCTGGGAAAAACGAAGGATTGACAATCAAAGCTGAGTGTCTTCAAATGTGGCACAGACTGGTCACATAGCTGCTGACTGTGTGTCAAAAGCTGTTGGGTAAGTCATCCAAACCCAAAAAACAAAAAAAGGGGACTAACAAGGATGATGGCTATCGGTTAAGTACCTTATGGGCCTGGCTTAAGTGAGGAGAATGGAAACACCAGGTCTTCCAATCGCCAAAAGGGACTCTGGCAGCGAGCATGTGGACTGGGAGGAATCGGATTCATCACTCTGATAAGAAGATAATCAATGTCTGATGGCCAACAACTGATGTTCCCAATCAACAAGCCAGCTTCAAACAAGATTATGCTGAAGCTGCACGCTGAAGCCATTCAAGCAACAGCTTAAAGAAAACCAGAAGATCCATAACTAATGAATGTAAAAAAGTAAGGTAAAAATTTTATGGCTTACCAGGTTCTGAAGAAAAAAAGTTAAAATGATATTGATATACATGCTTGGTTTATCTCAAGGAAGCTCTGTTGAAGAAGCAGTATCTTTAAATATCTGAAATCTTCGAAGCTGTAAAAGCTGATCTTAAAACTAAATCAGCTAAAACTGGACAGTTCCCTAAGTTGGAACACAACTGAGCTTGATGAATTAAAACACATAACTCTATTTTTGAACTGAAGAAAAAGAGAGAAACAGATTAAAGGCGAGATAGACAGCTTCACAAAGAGAGTGACTGCTGGGCGCAACTGCACAAAAAGTCAGCCGTAGAAGGCAACAGATGCCTGGCACAAATCCAGACCTATACTTGGGAGGGGATCTTGACACAGAGAGCAGCTTCCATCGTTAGATCATAATTCTGAAAGAAGATTTGATCCACTCTTGTGAAACTGCCAACACACATTCATTCAAAAGGTGACTAGGGTAAATGGGTCTTAACAAAGAGGTTTATGGTCAGGACCTCAAAACACTGGACAGCTTGTGTGAACTCAGCCAAAAGCTGATGTTGGGAGTTGTGTGCATCCAAAGCGTCGGAGCCATTTCTAGAAAAGTGCTCTGCTAGCTCAAACAAGCAAAAGAAAGGAAACACACTGTTCAAAACTGAGATTGTGGATGCTAAACCTGTTGACAAAACAGGTTCTAAGTCCAAAAGCTGATGGTAAAAAGCTGTTATCCTTTTGATGCTAACACTTTGAATATAAGTTTCAAAAGGTAAGCAGGCCTGTTTCAACAAAGGTAAGTCTCATGTTGAAAACAAAACCGCTTGATTTCAAATAAGTTTTTCAAACATAGTGGTAAATAGTGGGTTTAAATGAAAATATAAAATAAGTTTTTCCAAACACCAAAACACAGTGAGTATGCTGATAGGCAGCATAAATCTCATCCGTAGGGGCAAAGGCAAAAGCAGCTCAACTGCGACGACAACTGGCAATAAGTTTCCGCACACATGTGGAAGCTCCAACAAGCTAATCAGAGCTTCTTGTCTTTGACATCTGTCCTCCCAAAAGATGGAAAGAACGACAGTCAAGGAGCTGGGCTATTGAACTCTCCACACAAGCTTGTGGGTGAGGGTGAGAGTTCAAACAAACGAGAGCGATGACTAAACAACCTAGGTGAAAGTGCAACTCAACAAAAAATAACGGTGCAGGAAATGTGTGTTTCTGAAGCATCTTCTTCCAAAATTCTAAAAGGAGAAATGTGTTACAAATGGTAGGAGAAGAAGACACATCTGGCCAAGGACTGTCCTGAAGTCTGAGGACATGAGGCCTGTGTGAACTTCTGGCTGTTTCCCTCACAGCTGTCCAGAGCAGCTGGTGGAGAGAATGTCACGTCACTGAGGATGGTATTCAAGCGGATAGCCAATTCAAATAGGGAATCATTACGTTGTGATATTTCTAAGTCCCATCAACAAATGTTGATGAAGTAGGAGAAACTCGATCTCTGTGATGCGTTCCCCTAAACATGACTAATAATCTCTTATCATCTGGCAGGAAAAACAACCGCTCCAGGTGTGGTCTTGGACATGGCTGCTCAGGGCAACATGACAGGTTGTAAAGAATTGCTGGCGTGTAACTCCGGCCTAAAAAGGGCAAACGTCACCTTTGGTGGACAATGGAACACGGTGATCCACTGATGTGTCATGGGAACTCTTAAAGATGGTGCGCAGTGTTCAAAAGAGTAGCCTATGTGGTGGGCTAAAACATAACCTTGTTCACAGAAGCAACTATGTGATGCGGGCGACAAGGTGTAACTTTGATTAGCACCTGGGTTACATA
>JAANYP010002137.1:0-45794 GCA_020465985.1 Centrapalus pauciflorus | reverse complement strand
AAACCTCCAAAGTTCAACATTCATCAGAACTTTTCTGATGGGTGAAGTGCAGAATGATGGCTCTACCTAGAGAAGCTCTGGATGTCAACTACCAGCAATTGTAATGGAGGGTCCTTATGTGGCCAACTTCTTTACAACCAATAACTCCTGCTTTGAAGGGAGCAGCTCCTGAGATCAGAACATTGAGAACAGCCAAGCCAATGGTCTGATGACAGACAAAGAAGATTGGTGGCTCTGATGCAAGGCCAGCAAAATTAGTCATCTCCTGCCTGATGATGTGTTCAAACAGGTGGAGCAGTGAAGAATGCTAAGGGAGATGTGGATACTTTGTGTACCCGTCTATGATGGACCCACACACACTGGTACAGGATTAACACAATTTTAGGACAGGATGAACTCTCTTGCCAAACCAAGGGAGACTCTACACACAGAAACACACACCAGGTTAACTTGCTCTGTGAAATGATTCTCACAGCTGTTGGGATCACTAAGGACAGTCTTACTCTGGTGAACAAGTTTTGGGACATCCTCCCTGAAGAATGGAATACGTTTTCAACAATTTTAGAAATTCAGGAACATCAGAAGTCTGGATCTTGTCAACTGTATGGATCTATTACTAAAGCATGAACCAGGTCAAGGCGCAACAGAAGAAATGCCTGGGAGATGTCTAAAAGAGGGCACCCTTTGGGCATGTGAGACAGTCCTGTGGAGTCAGGTGAGTGATGTGTTCACTCAAACCTGATCAACAGAATGATGACAAGGAGGAGGTTCAGATGAGGAAGATTAATGCAGATCTTGCTGCAACAAGGGATGAATGAGCAACATGATAGCTATGCTTGTCAAAAGGTTCAACAAGAAAAGGTTTGGACTGAAAACATGCTGCAGAGGAAGTTCCAGTGCGGCAAAAAAAGGCATTTTGATAAATAAAGGCTGAGTGTTTCAAATGGGCAAAACTGGCCATATAGCTGCTGACTGCGTGTTCAAAAGCTGTGTGGTCAGTCATTCCAAACCCATTACAAGACAAACAAGGATGATGGTATAGGGTTAAGTACCTTAGGCCCTGAGCTAGCTGTGGACAGTGGAAAACTCAGTGGGTTTCCAACCGCCAACAGGGACTCATGGCAGAGACTTGTTGTGGAGGAAATCTGCGTCATCATCTGATGAAGAAGAAATCAATGTCTGATGGCCAACACTGAATGTCCCATCACAAGCAGTTCAAACAGGATATGGATGAAGTTGAGCTTTCAGCAAATAGAGAAACTGGAATCCTACAATGATGTATAAGGTACAAATTGTTAGGCTTACAGACAGTTCTGAAGAAAAGATTAAAATGTTTGAATATATGCTAGTTGATTTGAAAGCTGCTGTTGAGAAGCATGATGCTTTATTATCTGAAATCTCCAAGCTTAAAACTGATCTTAAAACAAACTCCAGTAAACTGGACAGTTTCCATAAGTTGGAAACTGAGCTTGATGAATTAAAACACATCAACTCTATTTTACTGAAAGAAAAGAGAGAAACAGATATAAAGCATGCTAAGCTTCAAAAGATAGTTGACTCTTGGTGCCAATCTGCACAAAAAGTCAGCCATTGTATAAGTCAACAGATCCCTGCACAAATCCAGGCCTATCTTGGAGGGGATCTTGACACAGCAGCTTCCATTGTTGAGATCAATAATCTGAAAGAAGATTTATCTTACTTCGTGGGAGCTTCAAACACTTTTGTTCAAAAGTTGAATGGTAAACTAATTTCAACAAATAGGTTTTGTCGGCCTCAAAATACTGAAGCTCGTGTGAACCTAGCTCGTAAGTGGTGTTGGAATATGTTCTCCACTCAATCCAGCCTGCTTAAAGTGCTTCTGCTGATTCACACAAGCAAAAGAAAGGAAAACATGTCCAAACTACAGCTGTGGATACTAAATCTGTTGACAAAACAGGCTCTGTGTCCAAAGCTGATGGCAAAAGACATAATAATCCTTTTGATGCTAAACATTTTGAAAACAAGTTTTCAAAAGTTAAGCAGTCTGTTTTCAACAAGGGCAAGTCTCATGTTGAAAATAAACCTGCTGTGATTTCTAGTAAGTTTACTAATCATAGTGGTAAACTGGTTTTACATGAAAATAAGTTTTTCAAAACCAGAAACAATGATTATGTTGATAGGCAGCATAAATCACATCTCAGTAGTGACAAAGGCAAAGCCATTGCTCAACCTGAGAAGCATGGGAATAAGTTTCCCAAATCTGTGGAAGTTCAAAAGCCAATTAAGCTTCCTGTCTTTGACATTTGTCCTCCTAAAAGAAGGAAAGAAGAGACAAACAAAGCTGTGACTTTTGAACCCTCCACACAAGTTGTTGACTCATCAAATAGAAATAAATTCGCTAAACCTGCTAAAAGAATCAACAAAAATAACTCAGAATGTGTTTCTGAAAGTTCTTCTTTCAAAAATCCTAAAAAGAGAAAATGTTATAAATGTGGGAAGAAGACACATCTGGCCAAAGACTGTCCTGAACCTGAGGACATGAGGCCTGTTGACTCTGATAGTTCTCTCACAGCTGTTACAAGCAGCGTTGGAAACATCTCAGTAAATAAAAATGGTATCCAAGCTGACACCATTCAAATTGGGAATATTAGTGTGGATATTATGAGTCCATCAACAAATGTTGATGAAGTAGGAGAACTCATCTCTGTGATGAGTTCCCCTAAAAATCACTAATATCTCTCTTATCACTCTACAGGAAAAACAACCTTCCCAGGTTTGGTACTTGGACAGTGGCTGCTCAGGGCACATGACAGGTTGTAAAGAATTGCTGAGTGATCTCAGGTCTGAAAAAGGGCCAAAAGTCACATTTGGTGATGATGTACAGGGATCCACTGAGGGATATGGAACTCTTAGAGCTGGTGCTGCAGTATTCAAAAGAGTTGCCTATGTGGTTGGGCTAAAACATAACCTTGTTAGCATAAGCCAACTGTGTGATGCTGGCTACAAGGTTAACTTTGATGAGCACCTGGGTTACATATTGGATCCCCAAGGCAAAGTTGTGCTATGTGCTCAACGAAAGAAAGGTGTATATGTTGTGGACATGCAATCTGCTGATTCCACAACTGAAACCTGCTTTCTCACAAGAACAAATGCAGACTTAAACTGATTATGGCACAAAAGGCTGTCACATCTGAACTTCAAGAACATCAATAAACTCTGTAAGAAAGAGTTGGTGACAGGTTTGCCCTCTATAACCTTTGTTAAAGATAAACTCTGCACAGCTTGTGAAAAAGGCAAGTAGAGGAAAACTTCTTTTAAATCCAAACATAATTTCTCTATTGATACTCCACTCTTCTTAATCCACATGGACTTGTTTGGACCTGTAAATGTCCCAAGTCTAGGAGGAAGAAGGTACACTCTAGTAATGGTTGATGAGTTCTCCAGGTACACATGGGTGATCTTTCTGAAGAGCAAAGGAGAGGCTGCTAAAGAAATTATTGGATTTATGAAAAAGATGGAGATGCTGAACTCTGCTCAAGTGAAGCAGCTTAGAAGTGATCATGGTACTGAATTCAGAAACAGTACTCTTGAAGACTTCTGTGAAGAGAAAGGAATCACTCAAAACTTTTCAGCTGTAAGAACTCCACAACAAAATGGAGTTGCTGAAAGGAGAAATAGAACTCTTATTGAAGCTGCTAGAACCATGTTGTGTGCATCAGGTTTGCCTTCATCATTCTAGGCTAAAGCTGTCAACACTGCTTGCTTCACTCAAAACCGATCCTTAGTGGTAAAAAGGTTGAACAAGACTCCTTATGAGCTGCTCAAAGGAAGGAAACCAAATGTCAGTTACTTCCATGTGTTTGGGTGTCCCTGCTTCATTCTGAATCAGAGGGATCAACTGACAAAGTTTGAACCTAAAGCTGATGAAGGTGTGTTTGTTGGCTACTCTGCTATCTCTAAAGCCTACAGAGTATACAACAACAAAAGAAAGGTGATAGATGAATCTATCAATGTCACCTTTGAAGAGTCCAAGAATGCTTTCACTAAAGCTGTTCCTGAATCAGTTTCAGGAGAACTTAACTTTGATGATCTGATGCATTCAAACAATGAAGAGGACTCAAAAGCTTCCACTACACCCAGTGTGGAACCTGTTAATCATGATGGACATGATGATGATTATGTCAATACACCCTCTGTGAATAAGTGTACTGACTTAATTACAAATGCATGTCCTGAACCTATCAATGCTGATTTTCCTTGTTCTACTGCTGATATGTTCAACAGTGGTGAGACATGTTCAACAAGTGAACAGGCTCAAGACAACAGTGTGTCTGAAAATCTTGAGAGCTGTTCAACAGGACCTGCTGAAGATGTTAACAACTCAGGTGAATCATCATTGAAAAATGATCCTAAGTGGATCAGGTGTCATCCTAATAATCAAATAATTGGTGACATCAACAAAGGGGTACAAACACGGTGGGACAGCTTAGGGAATTTTTGTATGTTCTCTAGTTTTGTTTCACTGATGGAGCCAAAGAAGGTTGATGAAGCACTAAAAGATGCCAATTGGATCACTGCCATGCAAGAAGAGCTCAATCAGTTTGAGAGAAACAATGTATGGAAGCTGGTTCCTGCTCCTAAAGGTAAAACCATAATTGGCACTAAATGGGTTTTCAGGAATAAGATGGATGAGCAAGGTCATGTCATTAGAAATAAGGCAAGACTGGTTGCTCAGGGCTACAGACAGGAGGAAGGAATTGATTATGATGAAACATTTGCTCCTGTGGCCAGGCTAGAAGCAATTTGTTTGTATCTAGCCTACGCTGCTCATAAGAGCATTAAGGTATTTCAAATGGATGTGAAGAGTGCATTTTTAAATGGGAAGCTGCAAGAAGAAGTTTATGTCAAGCAGCCTCCAGGTTTTGAAAATGAACAACATCCAGGTTTTGTCTATAAGTTGGACAAAGCTCTCTATGGTCTCAAAAAAGCCCCTAGAGCCTGGTATGACACTCTTACTGAGTTCCTTATGAGCAATGGGTATTCCAGAGGTAAAGTGGATACTACACTGTTCATAAAGAAAGTAAAATCTGACATTATGCTTGTTCAAATTTATGTGGATGATATAATATTTGGTTCTACTAATGAGCAGTTGTGCAAGAATTTTTCATTACTCATGAAATCCAAGTATGAAATGAGTATGATGGGAGAACTTACTTTCTTTTTAGGATTACAGGTTAAACAAACCTCAACTGGAATTTTTATAAATCAAAGAAAGTACACTTTAGATCTATTGAAAAAGTTCAAATTTGATCAAAGTTCTCCTATTAAAACCCCAATGACAACTAATGTAAAATTGGATGCTGATGCCAGTGGTAAAGCTTTTTCAGTAACAGCTTACAGAGGCATGATGGGGAGCTTGTTAAATTTAACTGCTAGTAGACCTGATATTATGTTCGCCACCTGTCTGTGTGCTAGGTTTCAAGCTGATCCAAAGGAATCTCATCTAGCTGCTGTTAAAAGGATCTTCAGATACCAAAAGGGTACACCAGGTTTGGGTCTTTGGTATCCCAAAGACTCCAGCCTTGAACTAACAGGCTATTCAGATTCTGATTTTGCAGGCTGCAGGCTAGACAGAAAAAGCACAACAGGTGGATGTCAACTCCTTGGTGGAAAGTTGATCAGTTGGAGTAGCAAGAAGCAGAACTCAGTGTCCACTTCTACTGCTGAAGCTGAGTACATTGCTGCTGGAAGCTGCTGTGGGCAGATTCTGTGGATGCAGCATCAGCTTGAAGATTATGGCCTTGTGTATAGGAAAACTCCTATTATGTGTGATAACACAAGTGCCATAGCCATCTCCAACAATCCAGTATTTCATTCAAGAACAAAGCATATTGAAGTCAGACATCACTTCATCAGGGATCACATTCAGAAAGGTAATGTGGAGGTAAGTTTTATTTCCACAAATGAACAGCTTGCAGACATTTTCACCAAACCTCTGGATGAAACAAGGTTTAATTACCTTGTCAGCAAGCTGGGAATGTTAAACAAGAGTGACTAAGTGTTTCTCAAAGGTCTAAAAATCTGTGTGTTTCACACTGCTCAAGTTTCTCAGAACAGCTTAGACAGAACAGGTTATACATGTTCTGTACTTAGTCATTTGTCTGAAAAACTTGAACAGCTTGAGCATACAACAGGCTGAACAAAATCAGTTTATTTGTCCAGCCTGCTCTGATGGTCCAATCTTCAACTTGTCCACTTCTTCACACTGTCTTACAAGCCATTGTCTTGTAACCTGTTCAATTATTGAACAAAACCTGCTCTTAAAAAGGAGAGCAGGCTGGAGGAACAGTTTGAAAAATGAGCACCTTGAAGATTGACCAGCTTGTGATGACCTTGGTCATCACAGGGTTGACCAACAACTTAGACCAAAAATTTTAATTACCTGTCTTCAAACTTAAGTTACTTAATTAAGGTTTTATTTAACTTAATTACTGCGGATAATGTGGATTACGTGTGTAAGTGATTAAAAAGGACTCAAGTGGTCTGACAAACGGTCTGACATGGACAACCGTTCCGTTTTTCGTTAACGACTTTTTTAAATCAAACCGCCCAAAACCTTCTCTCTCATACACACTCACATTCAAATCCTATAAATACCAAAATACTGTTTCATCTTCCTCATCATTTCCAGAAATCCTCAAGAACCCTAAAAATCGACTAAGTGTCTTTTGCTTCTTCAAAACCTCAAAACTCTCCAAATGGCTCACAGACCTAATCCCTTTCTTCCAGTATTCGTTGGTGATGATGTTGTCAAACACTCATCAGTCACCACAATGCTGACCATCAAACCCACAAACTCTGTTGCAAACCTTACTATCCCCAAAAACTATGTGGGGAAAGGTTACGATCAAATGGTGGAGTTTCTACAAGTTCATCCGTTGAACTATGCTATGACTGCAACTCCTGGTGTCCTGTACCAGGAGATGGTGTATGAGTTCTGGTACACCTGTTCTTACAACCCCAACACCACAGTCATCAAAGGGACTATTCTTAATGGGACTCAAACCATTGAGATAACTGCTGATCTTCTGAGGGAGGTTCTTCATCTGCCTGTTGCTGAGTCATATGATCTGCCCCAGCCTGAGAATGAGCAAATGAGAAATCTGCTACGCTTCTGTGGTGTAGCAGAACCCAAAATTGGAGCAACATTGTACAGAAAGGATTTGTCTCCTACCTACAGCTTTCTGTTTGCTTCGGTGATGATGAGCTTCAGCAGCAAAGTTGGTTCATTTGACCAACTGAGTAGAGATGAAGTTCCAATAGTCCTACAGCTAGTGGATGGGACTACCCTTGATATGGCTAAGTGGATCTTTGTGAACTTGAGGAACCTGGTGCAGCAAGAGCCAAGACCAGCTGCTGTCCGTTATCCCAGGTTTCTAAGCCTCATTTTCAACCATGTTTGTGGTGAGCAACTATACAACTCTCAGCCCTTACTTAAGTCTGCTGCATTCCCTGTCATAGGGAATAGAATTTTCCATACTCCTGTACTTCAAAATGAGCCTCCTCTATCCACACCGATGAGGAGGTTGTTAGGTTTGGTGGAAGGACCCTCTGCTGTGAGGGTGGATCCAGAAGCTGCTGCTCCCGCAACAAAATCCAAAGCCAGGTCCAAACTTGTTAAGAGGACCCTGGCAACTGCTGAAGCTGGGCCTGTGAAAAAGAAGGCCAAATCAGCTCAGACTGAGTCTGTACCTTTAGCCTCTGTGGCTGAAAAGGAGAAGACTCCTCACCCTGGTTCATTTGTTGAACCTCAAGCCTCTAAGGCTGGTGCCTCTGTGGCATCTGAGACTATGGAATAGGCCAACCCACCTGTTTCTGACCCAGTCTCAAAATCTGTCCAGTCTGAACCTCTCATCTCCTCTCCCCAATCACCCACTCCATCCATTCTATATCACCGAAAATCTATCTCCAAAAAGAAAACAGCTACAACAACCACCTCCTCTGTTCCCTCTCAACAGGGTTCAGTTGTAAAAGAAGCAACCCCTGCTGCCTCTCCTATTTTGGGAGAAGGTTCAGCCACATTGGAGCATGCTTCACTCCATTCTGAGTCTACCCAGAGTCAGCCTAGACCCTCTGGTTCCTCCCAACAGGAACCAGTTGTACAAACGGAGATACCCACATCAACTATCCCAGCCTCCCAACAGGCTGAGGATATTGAAAGACAGGAGTCCTCTCCACTCCATACTGCGTCCACACTGTCCCCCTCTAAAATCTTCTCACACCCTGAGTCTGCACGAGGTGCCCACGCTGCTGGTATAGACCAATCAGCAGCTCAGCCTCAATCTTCTGCTCCCCATGATACAGCTGTTCTACACCAAACAGCTGCTGAGGGACCAACAACCCAAGCTGATGAACCTCAGGGATCACACCATCCCTCTGGTGAGGCTGCTCCCTCCATGCAAACTCCATCAGCAGGTTTCACCACTGCTGATGTTGAAATGCATATCCCATCTCCCAATGATGAGGTGCTTTTAAACCAAGGCACTGCAGAGGGAACCACCACTGGTCTTCATGAGGATGTTGCAGCACAAGCAGCATCTGAAAGGCCCTCCACACCAACCCCTTCTCCTGGTGATGCAGCTACAGCCGCTGCTGAAGGACCTCTTGACCCCTCCAAGCTGGGCCATCTAACTTTTGCCCAGGCTATGGAGCTTCTCTCAAAAGTTTCTCTTCCCTCTCATCCTCAAACACCAGCCTCATCATCATCTTCTCCATCTACCCACTCAAAACAGTCTACCCATACCCCTCCATCTCCCAAAGACCTGCCTTTGAAGGATCAGCTTTCCTTGCTGACCAACAAAGTTAGTTCTTTAGAATCCTCTCTGTCTTCTCTCCCCTCTATCATCTCAGACTCTGTGTCTGCACAGCTTCAGGGGTTCTTTGATTCGTTCAAGGCCTCTTTCCCTACCACTCCACAACCTGATCACTCTCCACAGCTGTTAGCACTCACTGCTCAGCTGCAACATGTGTCCACATCCCTCTCCTCTATTCTTTCCATGCAACAGGACTCTGTGTCCTCAGTAACAGCCCTTTCTCAACAGCTGTCATCTCTTCTTACTTCTTGCAACTCTACTCTTCCCGCCACTCTGGCTAGCTTACAAACTCTCATTGGCTCCCTTTCAAACTGTGTGTCATCAGATCTTGCTGATGTGCAAGATTCTCTAGAACTTCATCTTGCACAGCTGCAAACTCTGCTGTTCACAGCGTCTGATAGGGAAAATATTGTAAAGCTAACCTCCCTTGCTGATTCCCACTCCTCTTCTCTTCAGACTTGTCTTTCCCAGCTTTTAGAGGTGAAGGATAACTTGGCTTTCTTAGTGACTAGCCTTGTTGGTCCCAAACCTTCTGCTAAACCTGCTGGCACGCCTGCTGACTTTGTGTCTTCAGGCAGACCAGGTGTTGAAGTCGCTGCTTCATCTCTCTCAAAGGGGGAGAAGTCATCTGCCTCGAAGACTAAGTCTAAGGGGGAGAAAACTTCTTCTCCTAAGGAGATACCAGTGTCTACAACCCAAACTGGTCAGCCAGCAGATATTTTTGAAACAGGTACAGCTGAAGGTGCTTCTCAAGCTGCTCTGCCTACTCAGGCTGTCTCTCCAAACCCTGCTCAGTCTAAGGGGGAGGAATTCATCTCTGAGGACAGGCCCAGCAGTAAAAGAAGGCATCTAATTATAACAGAAGAAGAAGAAGAAGAAGAGAAAATTCCTGAGGCTGCTACCACTACAGCAGCTAAAGGAAAAGGAATAGCAAAAGATGATCCCATACAGCAGAAACAAGCAGAAGATCAATTTCACAAAGCCAGGGCTAAAGAAATGGGTCTTCCTATGCACAAGTACTTTGAGTTTAGAGAAGAACAGCTTCAAGCTCTGGAAGTGCTTAGAAAAGAAGAAGAATCTGCCAAAGCTGCCAAAGCTTTTGCACTTCAAGAAGCAAAGAAAATTAAAATGTCTACTCTGGAAGTGCAAAAGAAAATATTAGAAGCTGCTAAGGGATCAGCAGGGGAGAAGGAAAAGGAAGTAGAAAAAGGTACTCCGGTCTCTGTGACCAAATCTACAGTGCCTCATGCAAGAGCTCAATACCACTTTGACAACTTGGCAAAGAAAAAGTTTCATGATGTTGCTGAAAGAAGGCTAGCCAAGGAAGCAATTGTCAAAGCTGTCCCTGTATCAAGGAAAGGTAGTCAGTGGAAGCTGAAAATAACAAGAATGGGTGCAACAGGCCCAGAATTGGAAACATATGACCACACTGACGTAGCACAGATGGGGTACAGAGAATGGATTGAGCTGGCAATTGCCCTGAGTGAATCAAAGTCAGAAACGGCTAAGGAAATCAGGGCATATGTCAAGAAATTGATGGAAAGAGTAAAGGACCTTGGCTTGATGTCTAAAGAAGTAAGTGAAGGTGTCTTTGTGACACATCCTAAAATAACGGCCAGGAGAACTAAGAAGGACACAGAGCTGGAAGAACTCCTTATAATGATTGAACAAGGAGATTATGCTGTGGAAATTAAAGGAGTTGACCACAGCCTGCCTAAAGGAGTAGAATTTGAAGATGGCAAAGTAATTGAAGAGCCTGAGTTAGGGGAATTTTTTGTAGATCCCTTATCTCAAAAGAAATGCTTTCAAAGAGCTTCAGACCTACATAAAGTTGGCCTTAAGCAGGTTGCAGCCTTCAGGATTGCCTCCTCCTTCAGACAGTCCAGCTTATGGAGAGCAGCCATCTGGGATGAGCTGAAAGGATTCTATAGCAGAGGTGAGCTTCAAGATTCTAACTTCATGTTTCTCAGAGTTGAAATTGAAGAAATGGAAGAAACGAAGGAAGAACTTGAAAGAAGATTCAAACAAGGAATGCCACCTCCAGTCCAGTGAGGTCCATCTACCATATGGGTAGGTGAAGAATGGAAGCTGTCCATCAGTTGGACAGGCTTATCATTATTTGCTCCCGACAAAAACAGTCCAATGTACATCAGTTGAACTTTATTTACATTTGTTGTAATTTCACTTTACATTAGTTGTGATATACATTAGTACATCTGTTGTACTTTTGTAAGAACATGTGTTGTTCTAATGTATTCAAAAATCAGTGTATATATAAACTGATCTTTTACTTTATGTTGATGTTGTAACTATATTTCAACAAGTATATTGTAAAAATATATAGTGATTTTTGACGAAGACAAGCTTAGACTGGTTATTGCAAATAGGGGGAGATTGTTAGGCACAAAAAGGCCTCAGTCAAACCTGTTCTACATCTGAGGGGGAGATTACTAATCAAACCTGCTGATGCATTTGATGGTTGAATTTAAGGCCTGTTATATGCCTTATTGAAACCTGAAAATGATTTGCAATATCAGTCCAAAGCTGTTCTATCTATTGCATGTGTTGCAACTAAGACAGTTTGTCCAAGCTGCTCTGTCTGCTGAACAGGCTGGACATAAACTGTCTACGCTGCGCTATACTAGTGAGCAGCTTGGGCATTTTTCAAGAGTTCTGTTCTTTGTGAACAGAACCTGTTCTTTGTGAACAGGCTAAAACACTTTATGGAATGTGTTTCCAAGTCCTCATGTATTGTCTTTGGCTGCAAGCTCAGTTTACAAAGTCGAAGACAAAGTGGAAAACAGAACTGCTCAGTCTGCCCAAGTTGTTCTGTTACATGAAGACAAAAGGTTATTTGAAAAAGGGTGACAGACCTTTTTCTTATATCAAAATAGGCCTTTACAAGGAAGAAAGACACAAAGTTGACATTTCTTATTTAGTTAAAGGCAATGCAACAGCAGACAAAGTGAAAAGACAAAAGTTCTGCACACAAGAAGACAAGTCTGCTTTTCAGAAAGTGCAGAAAAGGTTATGTTGTCTTTTCATACAAGACTTCTCCTTTTTCATTCCGTCCAATGAAGAAGTTTCTCTTAGATCCTCTGAGTGAGTATAAAAGGAAGCTTCTAAGGTCAGAAAAGATAAGCAAAACAGCTAAGTGCTGAAGCCAAGAGTGAACGTGCAAGTATATTCTTCATGCATGCAAGCCTGCTTGTGTAATACAGTTTCTTTGTGTCTAAGCTGTTCTACTTAAGTTGTTCCTCTAAGTCTTGTAAACACAGTGAGTGCTTATTAGTGAGTGTATTCATTGTAATCTAGTTTGAGTCTGTCTTAAACTAGTAAACATACTGTTGTATCTGTCATCTCAGCTTGAACCTTTCCGCATTCAAGCTTGTTTGTAATTAACAAATTGTTGATAATACATACAAACATTGAGAAAATAGTGTGTAGTTTTTAAATAGCTGTATTCACCCCCCCTCTACAGCTTAAAGCTATATACTTTGGGAACCTCTCGGGACCTACAACGACACTTACGACCATATAGCGCCTCAAACGGAGGATTGTTAATTGCTACTGCTTCCTGGATCTCTTTCCCTCACTCAGCTGATCGCACACACATACACATTTGAGCTTTGTGAAGAATGAAGGAAAAGGAACAACCATCTAATATATATACGTTTTGATTCCCAAACCCAATTAAAATGGGTAGAATACTCAATACCCATTAATTAGACACCCGTTGACCCAATTAATCTCAAATTAATAATTCGGGTTTAGAATGTTATTTAACTCATTAAAACAACCCCAAACCCACAGTTTCTACTAATTCAGTTATTATCTCAACTCATTTGAATTTTCACGTAATAGCAATCTACTTTACCAAATCACGTGTAATTGACCAATTAAATTTCACCAACTCGTTAAAATAATTATCAAGGCTAATAAACAAATTCCATGTACCTGCTACTGGTTTCCGGATGTTAAAAATCTCTCCCTCTACAACTGATCCCGATTCAGGTAAATAGATGCGGGTAACGCTGTCACATGTCTGCCTCGGGCTCCCAGGTAGCACTAGAACCCTTATGATATTCGTTATTTTGCTCTATCATGTTTTGCATCATTTGGTGCATTTGTTGAGGAGTCATATCATCTCCAGACTTGTTATGAAATATAACAGATAATACTTAGAACATTTATCCTTAGTCATACTTATTTACAGTTACCCTTGGCTTTTTTCCGTTATTCATGTCAATCCTATCTTAGTTTAGATCATTTCCTAGGAGTTCATTCTAATATCATAACCTGAGTTTGAGTCCATGTCCTTGCGGACACTTGAGACCTCAAACTAATGCTCTGATACCAAACTGAAACATCCTCCCTTATAAACATAATATAATATCAAAGATCAACATACAAACCCAATATTAATATTATAATTAATGTTCCAAGCATAGAACAAGTTGTATTTACATTATCACTAAAGAATAAAATATTTGTAAGTCTACAATGACATAATCTATTTATTACAACATGATTATTTATTACAACATCTCCAGTACCCAACCCCAAAGCAACATTATTCTCGTATTTACCATATAGCTTCTAGGAATCACCTGTAAACTGGATGTTTAGCCTAAGTAGAAGGTCCTGCTAGGCTTTTACCTTTGCCTGAAAACATTTAAATATCATCGGTAAGCTATAAGCTTAGTGAGATAACAGATTACACATTCAACAAATATTTCAAGCAAACCAAATGTGAATACGAGCAATATTTTTCTCCTTCTTGCGGAGGGTATAATTATATATCAATGAGGTTTATTTAGATGAAGCACAGTCAGAACCAAATGCGCTATCCACATCTGAGAGTGAGGATGAGAGTAATGACGTCGAGGGAGCAGGAAGAGAAACTATTGGGGGATTACGGGATGAGAGGGAGAGTGGTGAGGAAGAAGTGGTTGAGAAGGATTCTGAACAGACAATCTCTCATGTGATATTGGTGAGCGTTTAAAAGAAATGAGTGTTGAGGAGTACCAAAAACCCAAAGCCGGACAAACTCACAAAATTCCACTAGTCTAGTGGACGCTGCATGTGTAACAACCTAACTTTTGGTCTAGCATTAGTTCTAGTATTTGATTTAATAATGTAATTTATTTACATTATTAGTCTTGTAATATAATTAAGTTTAAGAATATTTAAATTAAATTATATTTGTTTTATGAATTATTAAATGAATAAATTAAAAGATAAGTAAAATACAAAAGTGAAAGTGGGTTAATTGCACATGATGATAAAATAAAATATATAAACCAACTTAATGGTCATTTAAACCTCATTTAAGAAATTTACTCTCTTTCTCTACTATCTCTCTAAACCTACGGATACTTCACAAAAATCACCAAAAATTTCCATAAATCTTGCAATTGATTGAAGATTTAAGTCAAAAGGAGTTACTACAATCATCAATTGTCATCAAACAACAAGATATCAAGGTAATATTTCATTTAAATTCGAAATTTTGAGTATATTGGTTCGGTTTTATGAAAACCGAAAATACAAGAATTATAACCCGAATTTGTTGTTGCATGTGTATATAATTGATAGATAATGATGTAATTAAGTATATAAAAGTGATAGAAACAAGAATTTGTGGTTAGATTGTCCAAAAATGAATAAAAATCGGTATTTTATAAAATATGTGTTCTTGATAAAATGTGTATATTTTGGATGATCTTGAACAAATTATAATCTTTTTGATAGGGAAAATAGTATAAAATCAACCCAAAAGTGTTAATATAACAAATTATTAAGTTGCATGTTAATATAAATAAGTTTAGTAAATTTTTGTCAAAAATCCGTATGAATATATATAGAACACCAAGAACAAAATTCTGGAAAATATACTAAGTATGGGATCCAAATTCGGTTATACCCGAATTCGGATGGTTCCCTATTTCGGATCCTCAATTCGGATAATGCCAATCTCGGTTGGTTCTAGTTCGGATTTAATCCTAATTCGGATAAGATGCTTATTTCGGATATTATGTATTTTTAAAAGATCCTAATTCGGTTCCCAAGATATCCTCAATTCGGATGATGATCATTTCGGACCGGCCATTACAATTCGGATTGGTCCGGATCCGGATGATCCAAATCCGGGTCCCCAATCCGGATGGATCCGAATTCGGGTGATCCGAAACCATTTATTATTTTGATTTCTTTTAGCTGAATAAATGATTATATAAATATATATTGTTATATATATAGAGAACTTTTGGAGAATTTAATAAAATAAAGAATATGAACAAACAAAAGATTGATGAATTATAAGTTATCAGAATCAGATAAATAAATGATGATGATATTGACATGAGATTTATATGATATAATTCTGGACAGGTTCAGTGAAATTCTGAACATAGAGACAAAGATTTAAAAGATTTAAAAGCGGGTCAAAGACTTGAACTGACAGAACAGATTGACAAAGATAAAATTCTGAGATAACTCAGGTGGCAGATTTTTATATCTGTTTGATAAAGACCTGGATCAGTGAGTTATAGATATTCAGATTGAACATGTTTAATTTCCGGTTGAGACATATTGTTGATGCTAGTTTGATTGACATTCATATTATCAGCTGGATTGTGACCTGTGCACACCATGGTTGGGTGTTGCCCATTGGATCATGATAGCTATTTGACTTATCATTTCATATGATATTGCTTTTACAGTTCACTTCAGATTTTGCTTAAGATTATTGCTATCATGACATTGATTACGTATGCTTCATCATTGCATATACTTGACATATTGATTCAGCTTGATTAGCCCTATTGGTCTATTGTTCTAGACTTGGCTATTTTCACCAGTTCAAATGAACTTGGTAATGACCTCCGATGTTCCGCCATATTGACTTACTGGTAGCTAGCCCAGTATGTGGCTGATCCCCACGATTTAAGCGTGAGTGTGGCCTGAGCATCATCCGACTCTATGACTTCTATGTCTCAATCATGAGGGTTGTAGCGGCAGCCAAGACATATCACGCTAGACTGATGATCCGCTTGACATGCATGTTAATTTGAAAATCTATATACTCACTAAGCATTGCTTACAGTTGCTACATTATAATTTTACAGGAAAAAGAAAAGGAAAGTAACCTGCTGGAGCTAGCTCTTAGGTCTATTAATGATCAAGACAGAAGTATCGTAGACCACTACACAACAAACCCTTTCGGTACTGATTGGAAGACAGCAATTGTTGTGGTTTTGGGTAGATTTGATATGATTCTATGATGTAATGATTAGATTAGATGGTACCCTTTTATAACTTTAATTTGAAATATGTAATCTGTATAACTTAAATCCTAATCTGTATGTACATGTAATTTTTAATTCCTCAATTAATTACCCTATCTTAGTATGGTTGATATCGTATCGCATGATGTGGGACCTAGACTCGTGAGAACTGCCCCGTAAGGGGAGTTCTTCACAGGATGGTATCAGAGCCCATAGTTTGAGTGAATCAAGTATTACGTGAGTATACTTGGTCTCAAACTGAAGCAATACATATGTATCAATCATTTAGGTGGATTGAACTGAGATAGGATGTACAGACTGTTAGGATGGGAAAAAGGGTACATAGATCTAAGTCTATAAACTGATAGTTAAATGATTTTAATTTCAGAAAAGATGTCAGAATCAGGTGACATTCCCAACAACATGACCCCTCAACAGATGTTTGAAATGATGCAACAACTTTTAGCCCAACATTCTGAACAACAAAATAAGACAATGCAAGAACAGTTTCAGGCCAGAGATGAGGCCGAAGCTAAAAGACGAGAAGATAAAAAGAATAAAAGAAAAGAAAAGCAAGTCCAGAATAATGAAGAATCTGATTCTGATAACACAAACCTTGAAACCCAAATTGTGCAGCCTAAAGGTTGTAAATTCAAAGATTTCAAAGCAAGCGGTGCCCTGAACTTCGAGGGTACAGTGAATCCAATTCAGGCGATGGATTGGATCAGTCATACTGAAGAGATCTTTAGAATCTCTGACTGCTTAGATTCAAAGAAAGTGAGCTATGCGTCTGCATTATTTGTTGGAGCTGCTCGTGCATGGTGGAAGACCCAGAGAAGTATCTATGGCGAAGAAATTATTCAGACTTTAGAGTGGAACCAGTTCCTAGATATGTTCAACGCAAAATATTGTCTGATCGATCAACAAGATAAGATGGAGGTTCAACTAATGCAGCTGACCCAGGGAACAAAGACTGTTGATGAATACGAGCACGAATTTTCTCGACTATGCGGCTACTCCTCATATCAAGTAGCTACCGAAGAAAGGAAGATGAATAGATTCCGCGGAGGAC
This sequence comes from Centrapalus pauciflorus, assembly GCA_020465985.1. Classification (NCBI taxonomy): domain Eukaryota; kingdom Viridiplantae; phylum Streptophyta; class Magnoliopsida; order Asterales; family Asteraceae; genus Centrapalus; species Centrapalus pauciflorus. Next base: position 28,581 of record JAANYP010002137.1, on the reverse strand, counting down.
TCAACCCGAGATACCGACATCCGATGAGTGCGATAAAGTATAAGAGTTATCTGGAAATGGTAGAGGCGGCAAGACAGATCGAGAGAGGATATCTAGAGTATGGCGATCAGTTTTACGCCCCATCAACGAATCCGACATGTCCATCTCCTCCGAAGAAACAGAGATTTGGCAGATTCTTCAAGCCAAATAAGTCACAATCTCAGCAATCCCATCAGCATAGTTCACAGCCGTAAGCTCAAGTTTATTCCCTTACGAACGAGCCACGATTCTGCAAGCGATGCAGAAAGTCACACATGGGGTTGTGCAATCCAGAAGATGTTACTTGTTTTGCGTGCAACATGATCGGTCACAGCAATGAAGAATGCCCACAGCAGGGACGAGGATGTGCAAAGTGCGGGAAAAGAGGACACTTTATGTATCAGTGTCGCAGCGGACAACGATATCAGTCGCAATCATCAGCGGGAGGTTCTACAGTGAAAAGTTCTGCTGCAACTCCGACAGCCAGGACACGTGTGTTCCAGATAACGGCCGAAGAAGCAAAGGAAACCCCTGATGTAGTTACGGATATGTTTTTACTTAACTCCATTCCTGCCCGAGTATTATTCGATTCCGGCGCGAGTCGTTCTTTCATATCAACAACTTTTGCACAAAGATTATATAAATCTCCATCGAAGCTTCCCGTAGTATTTGACATTGAGACAGCCAGTAACAACTATGTTATGGCTGATCTGTTTATCGTAACTGCACTCTACTTGTCAATAACATCGTATTCAACCTCGACCTTATCCCGATTCCGTTGAAAGAGTTTGACGTCATCATCGGCATGGACTGGCTAATGAATAACGAGGCTACGATCGTCTGCAACCGCCGAATTATCAGAATTAAGTCTTCAGACGGCCGAGTATTGGAAATCAAAGGCGAAAAGCGAAAAGGTGCTCACTGCTTCATTTCTGTTGAAAAAGCGCATAAGTACTTATCTAAGGGTCACGAATCTTATATGTGCTACGTCTCTTCTGAATCAAATTCTCAAAAGAAATCTCTATCCGATATCCCGATCGTCTGTGAGTTTCCAGACGTCTTTCCTGATGATATTTCCGGAGTGCCACCAGAACGTCAAGTCGAATTCGGCATTGACTTAGTTCCTGGTGCGGCTCCCATTGCAAAAGCTCCTTACAGACTTGCACCTGCAGAAATGCAGGAAATGTCAAAGCAGTTGCAAGAGCTGTTGGAAAAGGGGTTTATCCGACCGAGTTCATCTCCGTGGGGTGCACCTGTCTTATTTGTCAAAAAGAAAGACGGAACTTTCCGTATGTGCATCGACTACCGCGAGTTGAACAAAGTCACAATAAAGAATAAATATCCTCTGCCCAGGATCGATGATCTGTTTGATCAGCTACAAGGAGCCAGCTACTTCTCGAAAATAGATCTTCGTTCTGGGTATCATCAGTTGAAAGTTAAAGATGAGGATGTTACAAAGACAGCCTTGCGAACAAGATGCGGTCATTACGAATTTCTCGTGATGCCGTTCGGCTTAACAAATGCACCAGCGGCGTTCATGGATCTCATGAATCGAGTGTGCAGACCGATGCTGGATAAGTCAGTTATCGTATTCATAGACGATATTCTGATTTACTCCAAAATGGAGGCTGATCATGCTATTCATTTGCGGCAATTGCTAGAGTTACTGAGAAAAGAAAGACTCTATGCAAAATTTTCTAAGTGCGAATTCTGGCTCAGACAGGTATAACTTTACATTGTCTTGAGCAATTCCTTAAAGCGTTCCTTTAATTGAACAACACTTGAAATTATACTTTGTTGCTTTTATAGATTCAATTCCTTGGCCATGTTGTTTCTGGCGAAGGTATTTCCGTTGATCCTTCTAAAGTCGAGGCCGTTCAAAAATGGAAAACGCCTCGCAATGCCTCCGAAATAAGAAGTTTCCTTGGATTGGCCGGTTACTATCGGCGATTCATAAAGGACTTCTCGAAAATTGTTGTGCCGCTTACAATGTTAACACGAAATAATACTCCTTTCGTTTGGACCGATAAACAGCAAGAGGCATTTGACATTCTGAAACAGAAGCTTATTCAAGCGCCGATCCTAGCCTTACTAGAAGGCAATGATGATTTTGTCGTTTACAGCGATGCATCTGGTACTGGCTTAGGATGTGTTCTAATGCAAAGGGGAAAAGTCATTGCCTATGCTTCAAGGCAATTGAAAGACTACGAGAAAAGTGCACCAACTCATGATCTTGAGTTGGCTGTCGTTACCTTTGCTCTGAAGATCTGGCGTCACTATCTATATGGGACTCGGTGTCAGCTTTACACCGATCATAAGAGTCTCAAGCATCTCTTTACTCAAAAGGATCTAAACATGAAACAGTGACGGTCCTTGGAGCTTATCAAGGACTATGATTGCGAGATCCTATATCATCCCGGCAAAGCTAATGTTGTCGCGGATGCTTTGAGTAGAAAAGTTTATCCAGAAAAGTGCTGCTATGCCCTAACTCCGGTTATATTCTCTTCTGATCTCATTGAAGACATCGGAGTTGCTCAAGCTGAAGCACTGAAAAAAGAGAATCTCTGTTCTGAAAGTCTTAAAGGGCAGCTACAATTTCTAACTCTGAATCATTTGGGACTTCATTGTCTCAAGGGAAATCGAATCTGGATTCCTAAGTATGGTTCAATTCGCAGCACTCTTCTATCTGAAGCTCATCAGTCCAAATTATCTGTTCATCCTTGCAGCTCAAAGATGTACTTCGATCTGAAAGCTGACTACTGGTGGCCAAGAATGAAGAAAGACATCGGTAAATGTGTTGAAAGCTGCAGAGTCTGTCAGATGGTAAAGGCAGAACATCAGAAACCCTTCGGGGATATGCAACCACTGTCAGTTCCTGAGTGGAAGTGGGAGCATATAACTATGGACTTCATTACGAAGTTGCCTAAGACCAAAAGACAGCACGACTCCATCTTGGTAGTCGTGGATCGGTTAACGAAGTCAGCTCACTTCATACCGATGAAAGAAACATATTCCCTTGATAGATTGGCACAGCTATACATCACTGAAATCATTTCTCGTCACGGTGTGCCAAAGTCTATCGTATCAGATCGTGATAGTCGTTTCACATCTAGATTCTGGCAAGCTCTACAAGATGGGATGGGTACTCGGATCTCTATGAGTACTGCTTATCATCCTAATGCCGATGGCCAGAGTGAGCGTACTATCTTAACTCTAGAAGATATGCTTCGTGCCTGTGTTCTTGATCTAGGTGGTAACTGGGATGACCACTTGCCGTTGGTCGAATTCTCATACAACAACAGTTATCATTCTACAATCAGGATGGCTCCTTTTGAAGCTCTATATCGAAGAAAGTGCAGAACTCCCACCTGTTGGCGCGAAACAGGTGAATCGCCAATAGCAGGACCTGCCCTTCTACAGTTGACTCATGAAAAGATTCAACTTGTCAGAAGGAATATTCTTGAAGCTCAAAGCAGGCAGAAGTCATATTACGACAATCGGCATAGATCAATAAGCTTTGTGGTTAACGATTGGGTGATGCTGAAAGTATCTCCAATGAAGAATGTGGTGCGGTTCATTAAGAGAAACAAGCTAGCTCCGCGATTCATCGGTCCGTTCAAGATTGTCGAAAAGATAGGAAATCAATCTTATCGACTTGAACTACCAGCGGATCTATCTGGAATACATCCTGTATTCCATGTCAGTCATCTGAGAAAGAGTTTAGCTGACAAAAGAGAAGTGCAGATACCACACGTTAACCTGCAAATTGATGAAAAGCTTAGAGTGGTTGAAGAGCCAGAACGTATTCTGGACTCGAAGACCAAAAAGCTTCGGAATAAAGAGATACAGATGGTGCTCGTCCAGTGGAAACACCACAAAGGTTCGCACCAGTCTTGGGAATCCAGAGATGTCATGAAAGCTACATATCCCTGTCTGTTCGAACATAGCTAACTTCGGGGACGACGTTTGTGCGTGGTGGAGCCCATTCTGTAACAACCTAAATTTTGGTCTAGCTTTAGTTCTAGTATTTGATTTAATAATGTAATTTATTTACATTATTAGTCTTGTAATATAATTAAGTTTAAGAATATTTAAATTAAATTATATTTGTTTTATGAATTATTAAATGAATAAACTAAAAGAGAAGTAAAATACAAAAGTGAAAGTGGGTTAATTGCACATGATGATAAAATAAAATATATAAACCAACTTAATGGTCATTTAAACCTCATTTAAGAAATTTACTCTCTCTCTCTACTATCTCTCTAAACCTACGGATACTTCACAAAAATCACCAAAAATTTCCATAAATCTTGCAATTGATTGAAGATTTAAGTCAAAAGGAGTTACTACAATCATCAATTGTCATCAAACAACAAGATATCAAGGTAAATTTTCGTTTAAATTCGAAATTTTGAGTATATTGGTTCGGTTTTATGATAACCGAAAATACAAGAATTATAACCCGAATTTGTTGTTGCATGTGTATATAATTGATAGATAATGATGTAATTAAGTATATAAAAGTGATAGAAACAAGAATTTGTGGTTAGATTGTCCAAAAATGAATAAAAATCGGTATTTTATAAAATATGTGTTCTTGATAAAATGTGTATATTTTGGATGATCTTGAACAAATTATAATGTTTTTGATAGGGAAAATAGTATAAAATCAACCCAAAAGTGTTAATATAACAAAATATTAATTTGCATGTTAATATAAATAAGTTTAGTAAATTTTTGTCAAAAATCCGTATGAATATATATAGAACACCAAGAACAAAATTCTGGAAAATATACTAAGTATGGGATCCGAATTCGGTTATACCCGAATTCGGATGGTTCCCTATTTCGGATCCTCAATTCGGATAATGCCAATCTCGGTTGGTTCTAGTTCGGATTTAATCCTAATTCGGATAAGATGCTTATTTCGGATATTATGTATTTTTAAAAGATCCTAATTCGGTTCCCAAGATATCCTCAATTCGGATGATGATCATTTCGGACCGGCCATTACAATTCGGATTGGTCCGGATCCGGATGATCCGAATCCGGGTCCCCAATCCGGATGGATCCGAATTCGGGTGATCCGAAACCATTTATTATTTTGATTTCTTTTAGCTGAATAAATGATTATATAAATATATATTGTTATATATAGAGAGAACTTTTGGAGAATTTAATAAAATAAAAAATATGAACAAACAAAAGATTGATGAATTATAAGTTATCAGAATCAGATAAATAAATGATGATGATATTGACATGAGATTTATATGATATAATTCTGGACAGGTTCAGTGAAATTCTGAACATAGAGACAAAGATTTAAAAGATTTAAAAGCGGGTCAAAGACTTGAACTGACAGAACAGATTGACAAAGATAAAATCCTGAGATAACTCAGGTGGCAGATTTTTATATCTGTTTGATAAAGACCTGGATCAATGAGTTATAGATATTCAGATTGAACATGTTTAAATTCCGGTTGAGACATATTGTTGATGCTAGTTTGATTGACATTCATATTATCAGCTGGATTATGACCTGTGCACACCATGGTTGGGTGTTGCCCAGTGGATCATGATAGCTATTTGACTTATCATTTCATATGATATTGCTTTTACAGTTCACTTCAGATTTTGCTTAAGATTATTGCTATCATGACATTGATTACGTATGCTTCATCATTGCATATACTTGACATATTGATTCAGCTTGATTAGCCCTATTGGTCTATTGTTCTAGACTTGGCTATTTTCACCAGTTCAAATGAACTTGGTAATGACCTCCGATGTTCCGCCATATTGACTTACTGGTAGCTAGCCCAGTATGTGGCTGATCCCCACGATTTAAGCGTGAGTGTGGCCTGAGTATCATCCGACTCTATGACTTCTATGTCTCAATCATGAGGGCTGTAGCGGCAGCCAAGACATATCACGCTAGACTGATGATCCGCTTGACATGCATGTTAATTTGAAAATCTATATACTCACTAAGCATTGCTTACAGTTGCTACATTATAATTTTACAGGAAAAAGCAAAGGAAAGTCACCTGCTGGACCTAGCTCTTAGGTCTATTAACGATCAAGACAGAAGTATCATAGACCACTACACAACAAACCCTTTCGGTACTGATTGGAAGAAAGCAATTGTTGTGGTTTTGGGTAGATTTGATATGATTCTATGATGTAATGATTAGATTAGATGGTACCCTTTTATAACTTTAATTTGAAATATGTAATCTGTATAACTTAAATCCTAATCTGTATGTACATGTAATTTTTAATTCCGCAATTAATTACCCTATCTTAGTATGGTTGATATCGTATCGCATGATGTGGGACCTAGACACGTGAGAACTGCCCCGTAAGGGGAGGTCTTCACAGCATGTCGCAACAGCCACAATCACTCTTGTCAAAAGGAGCAGGTTTCACTGCACAAGGATGAAGCTCATTTTCCGTCGCCCCGTCATTCGGAGGGCCGTGGTGTTTAAACCGCTCACACGCCGGCCCAGCTACCAACCCTCCTTTGACCACACATGTTTCCCCACCTCATAACACACTGCAGCCTATAAGGGATGTGTACGTGACATCCTCTCTAACATCCGAATTTGGCTCTACACCTGGAGGACCAAAGATGAAGGATGGAAATCCTGATACAACTACGTCTAAGTTGTCTGTACCAGGTCATCCCAGGATACTCCTGAGATGCTAACGACCGTTTTTCATGAGGTCGGTGTCATCACCCACGCAGACTTGGAGGCCCTTAAGATGGAAAATGATGATCAGTACTCCAATATCCATTATTTGTTGAAGGGTAAGGAGTTGCTATTCAGGAGCTGCCACCAGGTATCCCATCAGTCCAAAATGCTGAGCTAAAAGCAATTAAAGATCATTTTGCAACCTCTAATGCTCTGTTTGCTTAGTCATTAGAGTAGTTGAGGTTGTTGATTCGGAAGGTGGTGACTGAGATACATCAAAGCATAGACAAAGTTGAGGAGGCGGTGAGTGAACTAACAAGATATTGTTGTCCTCAGGCAAAGGAATTGAAACGAAAACATGATGATCAGGATCATGAGGGGAAGAAACGCCCCAAAGTTGATCCTGAGGGTGAGAAACGCCCCAGAGTTGAGCCTGAGGGTGAGCCATCTGGTCTAGGGGGAGAAAAACAAAGGGTATCTGAGAAAGGGGAAGAACAAACAACAATAGCCCTAGGAGGTCAGGAGGCGAAGGATCTCTGTAAGGCTTTGGTTATCTATGAGGAACCCCCTGTAATAAAACTTGATATTGTCCTGATTTCATCTTTAGAATCAAAGACTAACTTCGTCATTCCCAAACTAGAACCTAAACAACCACAACGTTGGTCCCAAAAGTTATCCCAAGTATCTGAAGAGAGACTGTATAAGACCGGGGGGGGGGGGGGGTGCGAATACAGTCAAGTTAAAATCACACAGATTTTTCTCAATGTTTGTATGTTTATATTAACAAGTATGTTATGTTTACAAACAAGTTTGTATTACGAAAATATCCAAACTGAGACGACGGAAATGAACTACAGATTAACCTAGTCTAAGACACACTTAAACTAGTTAAAAGACAAAAACTGAACGACTTTAGGTATATTGAAGAGGCTTGAGGGATAGTTCACTAAGAAGACCTTAGAGACACTAGCTTTTTCACTCAAGTTGAAGCAGCACGTGCATGCATGAAAAACACAATTTCTTTTTGCACTCAGGTTCTTGTAATTTCTCTCACTACTTTACGGTTTGAATTAAGACTCTTCATCAGCTGATCCATTTTTTTGCCTAACTCTGAGATTTCACTCTTAACCTCACGTTTCCAGGCATTATCTATGCCCATCACTTGAACTCCTATGTTGTTCTCAGAACCAGTTTGAACCTTGAGACCTTTACCGAGTTGATTTAGCAACTCTCAAGCCTCATCATCTTCTTTTGCTAAAAACATGCCTCCAGTGGCAGCAATAATCATGTTGCGACTCTCTTGACTCACACCATCAAATAATGTTTTGATAAGCATCCATTTAAGCACTTCGTGATGTGGACAAGCTCTCAACAATTCATTCATACGATCAAATGCTTCGTAGAATTGTTCACCTGGTTTTTGTTCAAACCCAGTAATTTTCTTTCTTTTCTCAGTGGTCTTACTAATGGGATAGTATTTATTGAGAAATTCCCTTTTCATTTGATCTCATGTCGTGATGCTATTGGTCGGTAGCGACACGAACCAATTTTTAGCTTTCTCTTAAAACGAGAAAGGAAATTATCGAAGTTTTAAAGCGTCGATGGTTATACCTTGAACATGGTTTGCTTTAGAAATAGCCGTAAACTCAACTAAATGCTCATAGGATTTATCACTTGGCATCCCTCGGAATATAGGAAGAATTTGAAATAACTGAGGACGAACATCGGGTTCGTTCTCATTTTCAGGGTAACGGATAGGAGAAGGGTCGGGCACATCACCAGGGCGGTAATGTGACTCAACCGTCCTTCTCGCGTGTTCACCCATCCTAGCGATTATACGCTCCGGTTCTTCTTGTTCACGGTTTCTTGGCGAAATCAGAATCTCCAAAGTGAGAATTTCTTACTCTTGTTCGTTTTCGTCCTCTGCGTGTATACGAGATCGTTTGGATTCTTTGTGATTAATGTTTGTTGTTTTTGTATCCTGACTGTCTTTCGGTTAGATTTAGCTACTTTTTCGATTTCAAGTTCGAATTGTAGAGGCAATCCTTTGGCCGATCGACGTGTGTGCCTAAACTATTAAAAAGTTAAATTAAATTACTTAATTAAACTAATTATATTTTTATTGGTAAAGTAGAGGACTACATTTAGCTTTTTGAATTTTTAAATTTTTTATGTGATTTTTATTAATAGGAATTTAAAGACTGAAAGTAAATTAAACTAAAGTACTTAAAACTTAAAACTAAGGCCAAAATTAACTTCTAACCCTAACTAACGTTACCACTCCCCGGTAACGGCGCCAAAATCTGACGAGCCGTCGTTGTGGCCCGTAGAATTAACCTTAAATCCAACTATTAGCTTGGAGAAGTAACGGTCGAATCCGCAAGGAGTGCATATGTGAATTTTGGTTAATTAGCTAGTTTCTTTAGTTTATTAAAAGCAGTTAAATCGTGAATTGGATGATTTGTTTGGAATAATGATTACGACTAAACTATAACTAAAATAACGGCAAGCAACTAACGAATTGATTAACAAAGCAATTTGAAGATAACCATTTACGGAATCACTATGGCATAAGTTATTACCCACTTAAATTTCATGCAAATGATCACATAGACATAATAAATTGCGTAGTTAAATTAATCATAGATATTTTAATCAATAAATCTCGGCATAGCGCATGCAACATTCGTTACTTGTCTTAATCCCTAAACTAATGGACTCGGCACAAATAATAACATCACTGTGAACTATATTGCTTTTACCAATCAAACTATCTACTCATAATAATAACCAAATGCTTATCCTTTGCATTATACATAAAGTATCCAATAAATACAGTTGGAATTTAAGAATGTAAAACTTACCCGTAGATCCTCCGCAAACGGCTATGGTGTTTAGCCGCTCATCGTATGCTCTTCACCAGGAATGGTTGGATACATTATCGTAGCTCGAACGGTTTCAATCCACCTTCTTCGTACTTGAATCATGAATCAACTCTGGTAGGGCTTTGCCGCTTTTTTAAACACTTCCGGAATCTCCCAAAACGACCACAATCGACCTCTATTTATAGAGGAGGTGGAAATTAAGGTTTTGGTCTGTCGTTTCTATCTTTACCACAAAAGAGAATGTCAACATATGACATTTATTCTACTTTGTAAAGCTATTTTGATATATGAAATGGTCTGTCACCCATTTTAAAATATACCTCTTTGTCTTTATGTAGCAGAACAGCTTTGGCAGAGTTATACCAGTTTTGATTTTTCACATTGTCTTGAATCTTGAGGTTGATTCCAACGTTCAAAACATTACATGATGACTATGAAATAATCTAACAAGTGTTAAGCATGTTCACAAAGAACAGAACACTTAACTATGTCAAACCTGTCCAACAGACATGAACAACTTAGACATAAATTGTGATACCTGTTCAACAGAGGAGGATAGTTTTGACATACTGCCAGGTTACAACTTATGTAATAGTGTAAAACAGACTTAGGCTTAGTATTGCAAATCATCACATGGTTTGATTGAGGCATTAGACAGCCTAACAATCTCCCCTAGGTGTATCTATTAAGTTTGAAGGATCTCCCCCTGAGATAAAAAAAACATGTTTGATTGATGCCTTTTTGTGCCTAACAATCTATGCCTATTTGCAATACTTGGACTAAGGATGTTTACACTAATTTTTCACAAGACATTTTTATAGTACAGATGCAAATCTGAATTTACAATATTGGAGTAAAGTAAAAGATCAACATATGTACAATGAAAAATTGATCATAAACAGCTGACGTTTACACACTAAATACATCAACAAAAGTAAAAGTACAACTAATGGACTGTTTTTGTTGTGAGCAAACAATGGTAAGCTTGGTCAACTAATAATCAACCCTCCATTCTAGATCTGTACATAGCTTGAGTATAAACACAAAGTCTGTGTATGCTATTGCAGATGGGTCATATGCAACTTCCTTTACCTTTCTCCTTTCCTACTCCTTTCCAACTAAGTACCTTTTCTTGTTCAAGTCCAGTCATGATATCTTTCTTTGAAATATAGTCTTCTACTTCATCTCTAATGTAGAAGAATATTCTGCTTTGAAGCTCTCCTTTGGCATAACAGGCTGCAAGCTCAGTTAGGATGTCTGCTCTCCATCTGACATGAGGTTGATAGGCAGACATAAATCTGAGGGCCAAAAGATGTTTGACACTAGCTTTGTGTAATATCTGAGGCTCTTTGAAAACACATTTTTATTGACAAGGGATCTACAAAGTATATCCCAGCCTCAGGTTCTTCAATATACATTCCCTCAATAGGTTTCATACCTCTGATACACTTACCAACCAATTCCCAAAGTTTCATAACAATTTACATAACAAAACTCTTGAATTCAATGATTTCTTACTTTCCCAAGTTGAAGAGCACAACTTGAAAATGATGGAGATGAATCACAACAGTTCAATTCACTTGTTATGGCTTTAATCCTTGATTTGCAGCAGCTCCAACACACATACAACAACAGTTTTTAACTTTCTTGGATGTGAAAGGAAGGAATAAACGTATTACATAATATACGTTTCCGGTTATAACGCGACTTTGACGTCGATACCCGACTTCGTTATCACATTTTCAAAATTAGTATCAATAGGTCTCATTTAATCTCGTGAATCTATAAATTTTTATTAATCCACTAAAATTATACTCCGGAGCCATGTAATATTGGTCTTGATAACCCACTAATCGGGATATAATTGGACCAACGCAAATATCAGGATCATATTCAGTTAATAGGATAATTTCATGTACCTGCTCGAAAGTCGGGGTGTTAATACTAAAGGGGTAAAAGCGTCATATTAAAAAAAGTTAACATATCTTAGTTTAACGGAGTCAGGGACCTTTTGTGTTACAAAATTCTTTTTAGGGACAATTCACGTAATAAAAAAAAATTAGGGACGGAATCCAAAAAACGAGTAAATCATAAGGACTATTTGTGTAATTCACTTTAGAAGCTATGTTTAATGAAAAGAATTACAACAATCATAAGTTTATTGTATTTTCATGCCTCATAGTTAACTCTGCCAAATGCAACCTTAAAACATTTTTGTTATGGTATCGTTTCTACCATTCATCTATTAAAGCAAGCCGATATTGATGTTCTGTATTTGTACGTCACAAAAGATGGATTGTGCATAGAGAAAGGTATCGGGAAAAAAAGTAATTAAAGAACCTAAACTAAAGACTAAAGTTATCATTTTTGTTTTAGTTTTGGAATCTTTTAATTTATTTCTCAAGAAGATTTAAGCATTTAAACGTTTTCCTTTTTTCTTTTCTTTTTTTTTTTTTTTCCTTTTTTTTGTTAGAGTAAAAACACAAGTTATATGCTTTTGAAATTCTTTATAACACAAGTTATAAAAATAATATATTAAACATATTGTTAAAAAATAATCTCTAAAATATATTGAAAACAACTCTTTATAACAGTCTCCAAAACCGAAAAAAAAGCTGATAACTAACTCCAAAGGAAAACTACAAACCAAACTTTCTATAAATTCATGAACAAGTGAAGCATCACAAGCTTCTGAAGTATCACTCTTTCTATCTCATGCAACGTACAACAATCTAAGCACATGGAACAACTCTATTTCACATGCAAATTATGCATTTGTTTTCTCTTCATATTTTCTAGAGTCACAACAGCTGTGAACGACCTAACAAATTCACTATGCAACACCTGCACTCCCATATGTTCCTCCCCGCCGTCGTCTACCATCAATCCACCACTGCTACCGCCACCGTCTCCGCCTGCTGTCATCGCATCCAAGCCGCCGCCTTCCACTCCGGTCCACCATGCTCCGCCACCACCAAGATTTTACTATTTTGATTCACCGGTCGGAGACATATCTCCACCTCTTATAGGAAAGTCGAATCCACCACCAGCGTATATAACGTTAGGCGGGAATAAAGGCGCTCCACCGCCTCCGAGAATCGTGTACTTCCCTTCGACGGAAGTTCCACTGCTTCCAGCTGCTGCTGGTGGTGGTGGTTCTGGACAAACGATGTACCCATATCCGTACTACGGTTATGATTCAAAGGCTGGTAAATTTTCTGTAGGGTTTTTGTGGTTGTTGGTATCGTTTCATCTTACATTTCTAGTTCTTGTGTGATGATCATGTACAAGACTAATTGATTACGGAATTACGTATTTTAATATTATTATTTTGAGAGATAGAGAAATTAATATATATATATATATATATATATATATATATATATATATATATATATATATATATATATATATATATATATATATATATATATATATATATATATATATATAGGGGTGGGTTAAATGGAAAACCACTATGCACCTGAAAACTATGGAAACCTACGCATACCGTCCGATTTGGTGTATTTCATGAAAAACGCGGTGGCATGATCGTAAATAAGGTGATGCATCACGCGCGAAGGTACTGCATCAAGCGCGAAATTTGATGCATCAAGCAGGATTTTGATGTATCACGCGGAAAATTTGATGCATTTGTGGTGGTGCAGTGCGGTTTTCACAAGTTTTCAGGTGGATCGTGGTTTTCCACTGAACCCCCTATATATATAGACACATACATACATACGTAGAGAGAGAGGGGCTAATAGTCCTTTGAGCACCTTTTTATAATTAATCACCGGTGAACAACAATCGAAATAAGAGTTTATACATACAATTTTTTATATATACAAACTTTGAACAAATAGAATTAAACTTTCAGTTGGTTCATTGGATTGATAGACTTTAATCTACACAAGATTCATTAGGTTCATTGCATTCATAGACTTTAATATACATACGATTGATTGCATTCAAACTATGTAAATAAATTATCCGTAACATGCAAAGGTTTTAATTGATACTAATTTGTTAAATTTTTGTTGGTGCTTACGATTTTTATTCTTAAATGGTGCTTAAATGATCCTGAATATACATATATATATATATATATATATATATATATATATATATATATATATATATATATATATATATATATATATATATATATATATATATATATATATATATATATATAGAATATGGTTCGAGAGAGTACCACCCAAATGCAGCGCACCAGAAGGTACCACCTTTAAAAAAACTTTTTAAAATTTTTTTTTTCATAAACATGTTTTAATTAACATTATGAAGATCGTATGTAAATTTCACATACATTCACATCTCCTAGCTCCTAAAAAATGATGTGAACACACACTTACATAATTTTGAAGACATGTGAACATGCATTTATGTGATGTGTGTTTTCATGCACTTAAAGTGTTCGGATTTGCGTGAAATTCACATATGATCTGTGTAATGTTAATCAGAACATGTTCATGAAAAAAAATTTCAAAAAAATTACTTTTAAGGGTGGTACCTTCTGGTGCGCTGCATTAGAGGTGGTACTCACTTGAACCTAAATCTATATATATATATGTATATATATATATATATATATATATATATATATATATATATATATATATGTATGTATGTATGTATGTATTTATATATAGACACACACATGTGTGTGTTCAATGGCGCACAGACACATGGGTGGGTTCAATGGAAAACTATATGCATTGGAAAACTTTCGAGAACCATAATGCATCATAAGAAAAATACAAAGTGCATCACACGAGAGAATTTTGCATCACACGGGAGATTATGCTTCACATAGAAGGATTGTGTATCATACGATGAATTATGCATCAAACGATGGAGTTTTGCATCATACGAGTAAATTTTGTACAAAACGATTCCCTCATGTGATGCGTAATCCACCGAATGCTTATATATGTTCAATAAATTCACACGGGGGATTGTACATCACATGCATTGTGGTTTCCCAAGGTTCTCCGATAAACGCTTGGTTTTCCACTTAACCCCACTATACAAACATACATACATACATACATACATACATACATACATATATACATACATACATACATACATACATACATACATACATACATACATACATACATACATACATACATATATATATATATATATATATATATATATATATATATATATATATATTAAAGATCTTTTGTGAATAATTTATCGTTGTGAACGTTGTGAACAACCATGAAAATAGCTTTGAATCTTATGAATCTTGTTGAAAACACTACCAAACCCTTTTATTAACCTATTAATCTTAATGGGTAATATGGATTTTATTGAATCTTATAAATTTGTCGAATCTTATGAATATCATTAAATTCTATGAATATTGTTATAAAAACTACTATGAACATTTTGAATGTTCTGAATCTTGTTGTAGACACTTCTATGAACCCTTTGAATCATATGAATCATGTTACAAACAGTTGTTGATATATAAATGATTATTTGTTCACAATGTTTAAAATAACGTTACACACATAATATATATGTGAATTTCAAATATATTCACCAAATCCACATCTTTAAAAATTTTGTGAATGGTCATGCATATTTATGTGAGTAGTTTTCCAAGTAATTGATCATTAACACTATTTTTTTCAAACCATTC
Source organism: Centrapalus pauciflorus (assembly GCA_020465985.1). Taxonomy (NCBI): domain Eukaryota; kingdom Viridiplantae; phylum Streptophyta; class Magnoliopsida; order Asterales; family Asteraceae; genus Centrapalus; species Centrapalus pauciflorus. The sequence continues at coordinate 13,294 of JAANYP010002137.1, read as the reverse complement.
ACAAGATTTATTTTTTGAACCTTAATCTATAAATGTATGATCCTTTTTATAAAAAAAATCTTATAATCTTGGTTTATACATGTTTATGTAAAAAATATATGAATTCACAAAGAGGTGCATTCGATACTCTCAATTATTTAGGGTATACTTATGATCCATTTATACATATATATATATGTGTGTGTGTGTGTGTGTGTGTGTGTGTGTGTGTGTGTGTGTGTGTGTGTGTATATATATGTATATACAGATCCCGTGAGAATTAAATATTGGTGAGAAGTGTGAGAAGTGTTAAATCAAAAAACATATACATTAAATTAGTGTGTTATTTCGTGATTCAACTGTAAGTGTTGAATCAAAGACCTATTCAACGCGTACTGATAATCACAAAAAAGCACGTTGATTCAATATATGTGTTATTTTGATTCAACATTCTCAAATGATCCATATACATACGTACATATGTATGTATGTATGAATGCACACATTAATAGTATACCCACATAAATAAAGCTGCTACTTCACATAATTTTTATTTGGTAACATGTTTTTTAGTACCACAACAATTTTCATAATAAATAATAAGACACGTAGGTGGTTGTGGGCAACATGACGTACTCAAATATTGATATATAAGATCGATACACACTATAGTAAATAGATTTATTTATAATAAAACCAAAGAATTTTATTCCCCTCATGCTTACCCGCAAAAATTATGAGATTGACATGATTATATAAAAGTAACATGTTCGTTCACTAATCACTAGCATATCCTTCAAAGAAGACAATAGTTGTTTCCAATAATTCATTTAAGGGATAATTGCGCAAAAAACCTCTATTTATCAGCTTTTTGTGGTTAAAACCCCAAACCATTTTTTGTTGCATTTAAAATCCCGAACTAACTAAAAATCAGTAAATCAAGGTTTTAACAATGGGTAATCGGTTGAAACTGGTTATTAATCCTATGTGGACCGGTAAATAACCTACGTGGAATAAATTTTAATTGTTAAAACCGGTTGCCAAATATTACACATCATTTAAACCCTCGTTAATGATGTAATCTCGTTTAAAAATCACAATTAAAAATTATCAACGGGGGTTTAAATAATGTGTAATACTTGACAACCGGTTTCAACAATTAAAATATATTTCACGTATGTTATTTACGAGTCCACGTAGGATTAATAACCGGTTTCAACCAGTTATCCATTGATAAAACCTTGATTTACTGATTTTTAGTTAGTTCGGGGTTTTCTATGTAACAAAAAATGGTTTAGGGTTTTAATCATAAAAAACTGACAAGTTAGAGGGTTTTTTGTACAATTTTCTCTTCTTTTAACATACATTTTTAGATGCATATATAAGTTGGAATGTCAACATATCATCTTCATGATATGTTCTGGTGGACATGGAAATTATAGTTAAAAATGCATAAGTTGGGACACGCATTGTAGAAAGGTGCAAAAGTACGGATGTATGAAAGTCGATTTACTTTGTGAGCTACTCGAGCTCGACTAGCTATAAGTTAAACGAGCCTAAGTTCAGCTCAAGCCTAAACTAAGCTTGTTTAATAAACGATCTCAACAGGGCCGGCCCATAGCATGTGCTACCTGGGTTCTTGCCCAGGGCCCAAGAAGAGTGGGGGGCCCAAAAAAAAACTTTTATCTGCATTGTTAGGGTAGGTCCAGTCCAGGAAGAAGAAAAAAAAGGCATCGACATTTTCAACATACTGCAGCCGCTGGAGTTACAGTGGAGAACCGAGAAGGCGAGAACAGGAGAAGACGAAACGATTATTGACGCTTCGATTATGATGGAAGATTGCGATTTTCGAAGGAGAACGGTTCACGTGGACCACGCTTCGATTTTCGTTCGCCGTTCGCCCATTCGTATGGAAGATTGGCAGATTGCGAAGAAACACCGAACACGCATACTTGTCGTTGTTCATCACAATCGCTCACCGCTGTCCGCTGATTCGCTGTTCATCTATCATCTAAATCTCGAATTGTTCATTTGTTCTTCTGAGTTCTGACATTCTGTTCGTGAGTTCATCGGGTGATTGATTCAGCCATTCGGGAATTGATTCGGCCATTCGGGAATCGAATTTCTCATCGGGTGATTGTTCTTCTGAGTTCATACGGTAACAGAAGAACTGAAGAAGTTCAACTTTACTTCTAAAGTTCTAAACTTTTAATGGTATTGTTATTTTTTCCATTAGATTTTTCCTAAATCCTAAATTCCTAATATGTCTTGTAAATATGTTTTTTATTGTAAAATTTGTAATTATGATTCACTAATAATTGTTTTTTTTTTTGTTTGTAATCTTAAATCAGAAGCACTAAAGCACAACAAATACAAATAGCTATTGATCGGTTTCTCAGATTCTCCGGTGTAGTATTAAAGTCTCTCTCAAGAATTTAGAATCAAGTTTTTGACTATTTAAAGCTTCAACAAAAGGTGTTTTCGCTCCTTTAACACGTTCTTTAGTTATTTACTTGTTTAGTTGTTTTGCTAATTAGTAATTGCATATTTTGTTAATTGCTAATTGCTAGTTGTTTACTTGTTTTTGCTACTCTCTAATTGCTAAATATTAGACTATTAGTTGACTAGTTGTTTACTTGTTTTGGTAATTGTTATTTGTTAAATACTAGTTGTTTGATTGTAATTGTAATTCTTTAGTTTTATATAATGTTACCTAAAAAACATTTATCAGGAAGTCAAAAAAGGAAAAAAAGAAAAGAAAATGAAATTCTTATACAATCTCAAAAAGGGGCTATATGTAAATTCCTTAAAACTAGCTCTTCTAATATTTTAAATGAGACTGTTAATAACATGAATACGAATGGTTCTAATGTGAATGAAAATGAAGTAAATTTGAATGAAAATGAAGTCAACTTGAATGAAAATGAAGTCAACTTGAATAAAGAGGAATGCGATATTAACTTTAACAATAATAATGTTAACGAGGAAATTTGCCCGCGTTTCGCGGCAGGGTTTAATGTCATACGAAAATATTAAAATATATAAAACTAACATATTAACATATATATTTGATATTTGAAGCAAAATGTTATGTTATTTCTATTAAATATATTACAATTTTTGAAAATGATGTGTTATTGATTTTGAATACAACGTTCGATTCCAAAATTGTTCACACCACCACAATCAGAATATAATTTTCGATTCCAAAGTATGTTGAAAAAGATTAAAAAAATATCAATGCCAATTAAAAAAAAATATATGAAAATGAATAAAAATCAACAAAATCTTCTATTTTAATTGTTTTTTTAAACTTTTTCACATACATACAATTATGTCCATTCAAAATTTGTTATTCATCACAACTTCATTTAGTAATAATCAACATCAATTAAATTTAATTTATTAAGTAAATTATTAATAACGAAAAAAAACCTATATAAAGTAACTTAAAATTGTTTTACTTGAAAATACCTGGTACAAATAAAAAAAGTGCTCGCAATATAAAATAAAAATAGAAATACAGTTGCATAATTATTATTAAACATCATACAATATTCATAAAAAGAATTCCATATACTCATGAACATAATAATCATTCATCGACATTAATCATTATCTCACATTATCTTTTTTATGTATTAATCGACATTAATCATTATCTCACATTATCTGTTTTATGTACATACAATTGACTTTGATGTTTGAAGGAACTAAAAAAATCATATAAATAATAATAATTATACAATTGTATTTGAGATAGTGTATAAAAAACAAGACCATTACTATTCAAGCATTCGTGAAGAAAGAATGCATATTTTCTTAAATTATATTTAGGAAATAAAATGTTTAATAGTAAATTAGTTTAATTTATGTCAAAGTAATATTTTAAAATATAAATATATTAGTTTTTAACTCAACATGTAAAAAAACCAATTGAGTTAATGTTAATAACAATTATCTTGAAGTCAAGAGGGTTTGATCCCATGACCTCTCCCATCTCAAACAACACACTTACAAACCAAGCTACAAATCTTTTCTTTAAAATGTTAAACAAAGTTGTATATATTAGTATTTTAGTTGTACTATTCCTATGAATACCTTATGAATAGTAACATCTACTTTGGTAAATGTTATTATTATAATTTGGATAAATAAAGATGAATGTGATGCTAACTTGAATGATAATAATACAAATTTAAATGAAAATGATACTACTTTAGATGAGAATGAATTTAATTTAGATGAAAATGTTACTAACTTGAATGAAAATGACAATATAAAAGATATTTATGATCCTAGAGTATGGGATAGTTTGGATAACAAATTACAGGATATATTAGTTGAAAAAGGGCCCATAAGAGAACCTAATCTTGTATTTCCTAAGGATAAAACATCTAGACATTTTTCTTATGTTTATTATACTAGAAGATTAAGTAATGGAGAAACAAGTGATCGAAAATGGTTAGTTTACTCAAAATATGTAGATAAAGTATATTGTTTTTGTTGTAAATTATTTAAACACACTAATCAAAAAGGTTCTTTATCAAATGAAGGTTTTAATGATTGGAAACTTCTTAGTGAAAGACTTAAAGAACATGAAAATGGTATTGAACATTTAATGTGTATGAATTCTTGGAATGAACTAAAACTAAGATTGGATAAAAATCAAACAATCGATAAAGATTTACAACATAAAATTATAAAGGAGAAAGAACGTTGGAGACAAGTTTTAAAAAGAATAATTGATGCTGTTAAGTATCTATCTAAATACAACTTGGCTTTTCTAGGATCTAATGAAAAACTTTATCAAAATAACAATGGTAATTTTTTGGGGTTAATTGAAATGATGGTAGAAATTGATGCTACAATGCAAGATCATGTAAGACGTATTAATGATAATGAAATTCATCACAATTATCTTGGTCATAAAATACAAAATGAATTAATATCTCTTTTAGCTAATGATGTGAAAAATACTATTGTTAAGATTATAAAAGATGCAAAATATTTTTCTATAATTCTTGATTGTACTCCAGACATAAGTCATCAAGAACAAATGACTTTAATTATACGATGTGTGAATATGTCAGATAGGAAAGTAAATGTTAATGAATTTTTTTTAGGATTTTTAAAAGTAGATGATACATCCGGTTTAGGACTTTTTAAAGAAACTTTAAATTCACTTAAATTACTAGATTTAGATGTAAATGATATTAGAGGTCAAGGTTATGATAATGGTTCTAATATGAAAGGAAAACATCAAGGTGTTCAAAAACGTTTGCTTGAAATAAATCCGAAGTGCTTGTCATAGTCTTAATCTTACTCTAAGTGATATGACACATTCTTGCGTTAAAGCTATTTCATTTTTTGGAATTATTCAACGTATATATGTGTTTTTTCTAGTTCACCTAAAAGATGAAAAATTTTGATTGACAATGTTCCAAATTTGAGTGTGAAATCTTTATCTAATACTCGTTGGGAAAGCAGAATAAATAGTGTTAAAGCTATTAGATTTCAAGCACCACAAATAATATTAGCTTTGTTAGAATTATGTAAATATTGTGAAGATGCCAAATCAAAAAGTGAAGGAGAAAGTTTAGTTGGTGCTTTAAAAAACTTTGAATATTTACTTGGTATGGTTATATGGTATGATATTATATATATATATATATATATATATATTGCCGACGCAGCAGAGATAAAAAATGCTCACATGGCGTAGTATAATTGGTTGAAAATCAAAATTTTAAGGCTTATTTGGCAATATATTATTGGTTAAAATTCAGAATATTAAGGCGGTTGATTTGGCGCATTATAATTGGTTAAAATTCTGAAAATAATGGGATTCCCCCCACTTTTTTGGCTCGATGAGATCCCACATAATTATCCAGATTTTTCTACATACTTTAGTGTTTCTGCAATTAAAATAACTGGATTTAATTTATGCATTTAATATTTAATTCCATAAAATGCATTATAAATTAAAGAGAATTTAATTTATGGATTCTATTTTCAAATTGATGTAATTGTGACTTTGAGTTGCATGCTCGGTCATGGTTTAATGTTTTGAGATTTAATCTCGACATTAACGTTTTTGGTAGAAATCGTTTAAAACCATAAATTAAATAATATCTTTGGATTCAAAACTACACTTTTATTAAAATATTCAATTAACAATTCAAACGCCTTTGAAACTTAAACTTACTATTTTAAGAAACTTTTTATTAAACAGCCTTTAATAAATATGCTTATTAATCTAAACTTCCTTTAAATAATTATCAATTAACTGTTATTTAATGGAAACACCTTTCTAAAAATAAATAAACTTTATTTAAAATATCAATTTTCTAAATAAACAATTTTACTAATAAAATATGTCTTTTAAAATACTTTTTGGCTCGATGAGATCCCACATAATTATCCAGATTTTTCTACATACTTTAGTGTTTCTGCAATTAAAATATGTAGAACTGCCGAAAATAAATAAAAAATGACAATAAAATTTCAAAGTTAAATAAAAATAAGAAATCAAATTTATTTGGCTAGAAAATTTGAAACTTTCACCACCGGAAATATTTTGGCTCAATGAGATCCCACATAATTATCCAAAATTTTCAACATAATTAAATGTTTCTGCGATTAATTTATGTAAAACTGCCGGAAAGAAAAAAAAATGACAACAAAATTACAAAGTTAAATAAGAATAAGAAATCAGATTTAATCGGCTGGAAGATTTCAAATTTTCACTGCTGGAAATATTTTGACTCAATGAGATCCCACATAATGAACCAGATTTTTCTACATAATTTAATGTTTCTGCAATTAAAATATGTAGAATTGCCGAAAAGAAATAAAAAATGACTATAAAATTTCAAATTTTCATTGCAGGAAATAGTTGCAATCTGATTTATCAAGTTAAATAAAAATAACAAATCAGATTTAATCAGCTACAAAATTTCAAATTTGCACTGCTGAAAATAGTTGCAATCTGATTTATCAAGTTAAATAAAAATAAGAAATCAGATTTAATCGGCTATAGTATAACTGAAATATTAAGATATGCAGAAAAACACTGGATAATATCATAGCTGAATATGCAGGTGAAAAGATGCAAACCTGAATAATAAATATTCACAAGTGCGTATTTATCAAGTTATCCAATCTTTATATAATTTGAATCCTGATAATTATTAAATGTTTATATAATGAGTTACATGTAAGTAACTATGAGATAAAACATGTTTTATTGAAGTTATGTACTTATATATATATATATATATATATATATATATATATATATATATATATATATATATATATATATATATATATATATATATATATATATATATATATAGGGGTGGGTTCAATGGAAAACCTATATGTATCGGTAAACCCGGGAACCACTTTATAGTCATTGGATCGGGTGATGCACCACGCACAAAGTCGATGCATCACGCGGGAATTTGGTGCATCACGCGAGAATTTGGCGCATCAAGCGGGGAATTTGATGCATCACGCGGGAATTGTGATGCATTTGTGGTGGTGCATGGAGGTTTTCCAAGGTTTTCCGATGCATGTTGGTTTTCCATTGAACCCACCTCTATATATATATATATATATATATATATATATATATATATATATATATATATATATATATATATATATATATATATATATATATATAGACACACACACATAAAAAGTCAGTAGGCATAATCAATATTGATAAAAAAAACTGCATCAGGAGTGTCTGCGTGAAAAAAAAACTATACCGTTTCAAGATGAACTTCACGTATGCTAATCAACCAAATGAAGAGTCGAACACGCTTTCAACTCTTGCAGAAAAAAAATTGTCAGTATCTTCTTTAATATTCTTTCAATATTTTAAAAATGATTTACATATACTATAATACACACATAGCATATATATGTTTGATACTTATGTTGCTGTTGTTTTCTTCCTTTATTTTTGTATCAATTCAATGAACACACACACACACACACAAAGGTTACGAGACACACACAACACTCCGAGACTATTTAGTCTCAGAGCCTGACATTGACATGCAAACACACAATCGCACACTGCACACACTCACAACTCACATCTTTCTGTTTTTAACTTATTCAGCTGCAACATAAGATAGGATAAATGATGATTGATACATAAAGTTGATCAACAAATATCCTTGCTAATAAAGTTGCCTTCTTGCCCATTTTTACGTCCTTGCTAATTAAGTTGACCAATAAACATCCTTGCTAATTAGATATAGGATAAATGGCGATTGATACATAAGGTAGGATAAATGGCGAATGATACATAAATGGCCTTCTTGCCCTTTTTACGGACAGAACTTAAGTTAAACACACATGGACAACACACTAATACTGCATTTATTTTCTATTTTAATCTTATTTTCCAGCAGTAGAAATGCAATGATTAATGACAATTAATACTTGCATTTGAATCAACAAACCACATAGAAATCAATTAAATGTTAGGTTTTGGGCTTCTTGGCCAGCCATTCTCGACAAAAACAGGAACTAACATACACATATGTAATTTATGCACAACACAAAGACTTAAACTTTATGTCTTTTATCTAATTCAAGTAGCAAAATCAAATGCATAAAGGGCAATTTGGACACACAAATGATCAACAAACACTCCAAGATAACATGAATTCCAGATTTGCCACACACAATGATTTAAAATGATGGAAAATACTTGAGAAAACATCTAATAAAATAGCAAGGTCAACAACTTAGCAAACCTTTAAAGAATATTAAATTGAAACTAAAAACATGATATACAAGTAGTTGAGTAATATAAGTTTCATAAAATTGTTCATGTAATAAGTGTCTTTATTGCATTTGAATTGCATGATTTTATGTTTTAAATTAGTTTGATGTATATTCTTAATTTTAAACATGGAAAGGAGATATCATAATGATATGTTGACTTTTACCGAACAAAATATAACAGTTTCCATAAAATATAATGTGAGGATTAAAATGATAAAACAAATAATATTAAGAGACCAAAATTATATAACATGAAAATATAATGATTTTTTTCAATATTAACCCTAATATTTACAATAGATAATACTAAGTTTAGACGTACAATATTAAATATATTTGATTTTGTATTTAAATTACTATTGGTTAGTAAATAGAATAATCTGACAACCAAAATATATGTCTGATTATAATGCATGTTTATTAGAATACATAAAAAATAAAGCAAACTTAATAATATCTTTAGATTTTCCAATATAAATTATTTAAAAAAAAGTTAAAATAGAAAACTTATAACATCTTATACCAATAAAACTGACAATAATGGAGATTATAAAATTTTAAACAAACAAACCTCAAATGTAATTTTGCATGTAGTAATTTTCATGATAAAATTAGGTATTTTTTCCTTAAGGAACAATGTATAAGAGTATGTATAGTCTTACAAAATTAATATTTTTTTGTGTAATTGTTTAATTAAAAATGTATTAATTTTGAAATAAATCACCCGAGCAACGCACGGGTATTCAGCTAGTTTTATTTTCTATTAATACGGTGAGTAAAAAATTACAACTTAAAACTATATTTATTGATGATACTATTAATCAAATAGAAAGTATAATAACTTTTTTTGAAAAATATAGGAATGATGGGTTTACCTCTAGTTTGAATATTGCTAAAACAATTGCTTGTGATATGGATATAGAACCTACATTTTCGGTACGACGTCATGTAATTAGAAAGAAACATTTTGATGAAACTAATAAAGAAGATCGGATCCAATCACAAGAAGAGTCTTTTAGAGTTGATTATTTTTTGTTGTCGTTGATATGACAATTAAATCATTACATGATAGATTTGAACAACTAAAAACATTTGACAGTATATTTGGATTTTTATATGACCCAAATAAATTAAAGTCATTGGATGATATTGAATTAAGAAAACATTGTGTTAATTTTGCAAATACGTTTTCCCATAACAATGTGTCCGATGTGGATTATGATGCTTTTTTCTCGGAACTAAAAGTGTTACAAATCACTTTGCCAAACACTTTGATGTCGGCGGTTGAAATCTTAAAGTTTGTTCAAGTTGCGGATTGTTATCCAAATGTTAGTATTGCATATCACATATTATTACACTAGTACAAAATGGACCTATGGTCACAGTTTTTTAATATTCGTTTGGCCACAGTTTTAATTATTTTGTGACTAAATGGTCATAAATGAAGTTGCAATATTATTTTTGTCACATTTTAGCTCAATAACCATGACCATAACAAACCACATTCATACATATAGTCTTGGTTGAGCATATGAATAGTGACATCTATGAGTCACGGTTAAACACTGTGACCAAAGTTGACCATTTGTCATGGTCATTCATTAGTTACAACTAATAATCTTTTTTATGGATATTAAGTGTGACGATAAATACGTAGATGGTCATGGAAATCCCTTTCTATGACCAAAAGGGACACACAGTGAAATTAGTCACAGAATCCCTTTGTGTGACCTAATGCTAGACTTTATTAGTCACATATGGTAAATGAAAATTTTTGTGACTGTAAGTATTTTATGGTCATGATCTAATTGATTAAGTGTGGCTAAAGTGAACAATTGTCATGATAGAAAATATTTTCTGACTATAAGTATATTATGGTCACGGTTTAGTTTCTTATGATTGTGTAAACTCAAATAATATTTCATGATAAAAGAAAATAACGGTGACTATTAATTGTTCTATGGTTTCTGTTTAACTTATTTTGGGTGGCAAAAAGTATTCAAAAAAAACTTGTCACTATAGTACTTTATGATCACAATTTAAAATGTTATGTGTGTCTAAAAGTAAATAATAATCATGATAAAAGAAAAAATTTAAATAAGTGTTTTAAGCCACACTTTATTTTGTTTTGTGTGGCTAAAACTAATAAATGGTCACAATTTAAAAAAGAACATTACTCTATAAGTATCTTATGGTCACAGTTTGATATGTTGTATATGGTAAAAAGTAAACACTAATTTTGATTAAAAAAATAGGATTATAAGTATTTTATGGTCATGATTTATTTTGTTATTCGTGACTAAAAGTAATCAAGTGTCATAATAGAATGAAATTCTACTGTGACAATATGTTTTTCTTTTGTTTATTGTATATTGTTGTATCCCACATCGCTTAGCACATAAAAACTTGAAGCAAAGAAAAGTCTATATTAGTTTATCTATGTACTGGTCATCTATCATCCTAAAAAACCAAATTTTCAAAAGAAAAAAACCGGTTTTTTTGCCGGTTTATTGGTCACCGGCTGTTTCATAAACCAGATGGTTTCAACCGGTCCCAAATTAATTAAAAAATTGTATCCAAGTTAACCTGAATTTCAATTGTTCGGTTTGATCCGTATCGAAAAATGATTGTCACGGACTGTTTTGTTATGCGTGTCTAAAATCAACCAATGGTCATAATTTAGGAAAAAATATGTGACTATAAGTAGTTTAAGGTGACTATTTATTATATTATGTGTGACTAAAACTAAATAACAATCATGAATAGACGAAATAACATGTCACAAAAATAATGTTATGGTCATTGTTTAAATATTTATGTGTGTCCATATATATCTTATCGTCACATTTTAATTATTAATGTGTGTCTAAATGTACCCGATGGTCACAGTTTAATTTATTATGTGTGTCTAAATATATTCATTTGTCATGATTAAATTATTTATGTGTGTTTAAAAGTATGTTATCGTCATGGTTTAATTATTTATATGTGTCTAAATGTACCAAATTGTGACGGTTTAAGGAAACACACGTGACTAGAAATATTTTATGGTCACGATTATTTAAAAATGATTGACTTTTAGCCACGGTTTTAGCCTATGGTCACAGTTATCCATATGATTTAGTCACAAATATTATGTGTAGTCTTAACGTATCAAAAGTGATGGGACCATTGGTCACGATTTGAATGAAAAAAAACTGTGGCCAAAGGTATATGACCATGGTTTTTTGGCGTGGCGAATGCCCTTTTTTGTACTAGTGTTAACTACTCCTGTTACCGTAGCTTCGGCAGAAAGAAGTTTTTCAAAATTAAAGTTATTAAAAAATTATTTGAGATCAACAATGTCACAAGAAAGATTGAATGGTTTGGCCACATTATGTGTAGAGAAAGATATGTTAGATGGTATCGATCTTGATACACTTATTAATGATTTTGCATCTAAAAGTGCTCGAAGAAGCAAATTTTTATAATGTCTATCTTTGCATTTGCAGATTTGAAGTTTTTAAAGACTTGAGATTGACAACATTGCAACAATGTCAACATTATCATATCGTAAGTTTTTTTTTTTACAAATTCTTTGCTTATTTTGTATATTTATATAGAGGGTCCTTTTTTAAGTTTTGCCCCGGACCCCAAAATTGATAGGAACGGCCCTGGATCTCGAACCCGAGCTTCACATATCAATCTCGCGGGCTTATACGAGCCCAATATATATATATATATATATATATATATATATATATATATATATATATGTATATATATACATACATACATACATATATATATATTGTTAGGCACAAAAAGGCCTCAGTCAAACCTGTTCTACATCTGAGGGGGAGATTTATAATCAAACCTGTTGATGCATTTGAAGGTTGAATTTAAGGCCTGTTATATGCCTTATTGAAACCTGAAAATGACTTGCAATATCAGTCTAAAGCTGTTCTATATGTTGCATGTGTTGCAACTAAGACAGTTTGTCCAAGCTGCTCTGTCTGCTGAACAGGCTGGACATAAACTGTCTACGCTGCTCTACACTGTTGAGCAGCTTGGGCATTTTTAAAGTGTTCTTTTCTTTGTGAACAGAACCTGTTCTTTGTGAACAGGCTAAACACTTTATGGAATTTGTTTCCAAGTCATCATGTATTGTTTTTGACTACAAGATCAGTTTACAAAGTCGAAGACAAAGTGGAAAACAGAACTGCTCAGCCTGCCCACGCTGTTCTGTAACATGAAGACAAAAGGTTATTTGAAAAAGGGTGACAGACATTTTTCTTATATCAAAATAGGCATTTACAAGGAAGAAAGACGCAAAGTTGACATTCCTAAATTAGTTAAAGGCAATGCAACAGTAGACAAAGTAAAAAGACAAAAGTTCTGCACATGTGAAGACAAGTCTGCTTTTCAGAAAAGTGCAGAAAAGGTTATGTTGTCTTTTCAACAAGACTTCTCCTTTTCATTCCGACCAATGAAGATGTTTTTCTTAGATCCTCTGAATGAG
>JAANYP010002136.1:0-19366 GCA_020465985.1 Centrapalus pauciflorus | reverse complement strand
CATCAACTTAAATTCCACAAGGACAATATTCCTAAAATGGCTTTCAGGACTCGTTACAGACACTACGAGTTTCTGGTGATATCGTTCGGTCTTACTAACGCGCCCGCTGCTTTCATAGATCTCATGCATAGAGTTTGTCGGGCCCACATGTCCCAGGATCGAAACCTGGCTCTGATACCAAACTGAAACATCCTCCCTTATAAACATAATATAACCTCCAGGATCAACATGCAAACCCAAGATTAACAATGTAATAAATTAACCAAACATAAGACATGCGGTGAATACATTAACACTAAAGAATAAAGTGTTTAAAAGTCTACAAGGACAATATCTGTCTATTACAACACAAATTATTTAATTACATCATCACATTCAGTACCCAATCCCAATGCTTATAATCCACATATTTACCAAAAGCTTCTAGGATTCCTTGATAGACTTGACGTATATATAGCCTAAGTAGAAGACCTAGCAATATCTTTTCCTTTGCATGAAAATAGTAAGTTATCAACGGTAAGCTATAATCTTGATGAGTTAACAGAATACACATTCAACAAATATGTCATGCAAACCAAATGTGAATACGAGCAATGTTTGCTCCTTCGTGCGGAGGGCATGGATAACACGTTTTCATCATGATGGGAAGCATGGATGTCAAAGAGTTTGTCGTGCTGGGAAACACAGATTCTGGGACATACGTTTTCATGGTTGTTCAAATATCGACCAAGGATGTACAACCTAGCTGGAATGGGTATATGGGATGATCAGTCCCTGACAATGGCCTGCTGTCAACCTCAGCCCAGGTCACACCATATTATGAGTCTATCATCATACCGGAGCATGTGCTAACAGATGCACTTTCAAACGAATGTTGGCTACATGTTTATAACATGTCAAGTACAAGAGTGCATCAATAACAACAGATCATATTATAATGCCAAATGATATATTCATGAGCAACAGGAACATGCCACTAAATATGTGAATGCAGTAACAATAAATGCAAGAAAAGTAATCTATCACTCACAGTGGTTTTTCTTTAACAAGGATGTCCTGGAAGGTTACCACAGGGTCTTACACAATCACTTTTGTCTTTCTTTTCCAAACCAGACTTTCACCGCTTAAATTTATGTCAAAGTGTGTGCAAATGCACCACTAAGGTCCTGCTATATCAATGTATCTATGTATCAATATAAGTATTTGTACCTTTCATAAGGTTTCATAAAACTTAACTTTTAATTTCATTTTTTGAAGACTCGAAGTTCGGACCACACCCGAACTTTTCTTGGACCCGAAGTTCGCTTGGACCCGAACTTCGCTTGGACTCGAAGTTCTATCCTTAGAGGTTTCTTAGTTTCATATTTTTCTCTAACATATCACTCGAAGTTCGGGTGTCCAATGGGACCCGAAGTTCAGTTGATATATGAACCGAAGTTCAATTTCCTAACTTAACTTAGAAAGTTTTCACTTCAACTTAACATTTTAAGTTTGGGTGTCCAATTGGTACAATGTCTAACATATCCATTTTTAACACTTATTAACATCAACTTAACATTTTAAGGTACAAAATCAGACCATTTAAGCTATATTCTCAACAGTTCGATGAACACACACTAAAACACCTAGTTAGTAATCATAATCATGCTTAAAAGTTGAATTAGAAGCTGAAATTGGGACATAGTTTGCTTATAACTTGATTTAAACATTCCAACTACTAATTTCAACATGCATTAACAATTGCAAACATAGATCTATGATTCGGTACCTTCAAAACAGAACCCAAAAGCTTAAATACGTGAATTTGAGTAGTTCTTACCTCAAATTGATGTTTGTGATATTTGTAGTTCCATCATTGCGACTCAAATCCAGATTTTTAGCCTTTGGAGAGAGTGAGAGCCGTGGGTTTAGAGAGAGAGAGAGAGAGAGAGAGTAATCTTGAAGTTTGTTAAGATAGTGTGTGAATGGTCACACACTCCACTTCTATTATTTCAAGTTCACCATAATTACAGAATATCCCCCTCAACTTATATATATTTCCATTATTATCATTTCACTCCTTAATTATATTCATTATTTTAACATCACTCGGCGTCCATCTTTTAAATATCCTTACCTTTAATTTTTGCACTAACAACAATAATTATCTTTCATCATTATTCTAACATCATTCAACGTTCATCTTTTAAATATCCCTTTCCTTGAATTTTGGCTCAAACAATAATGATGATCCCTCATTACTATTTTATTACTTTTAATTCATTAAGTAGGATTCTATTTTAATTGGGATATCAAATCATCAAAACATAAATTGAATCTTAATTGTTCGTTACATGTTATTCAAAATTTAATGATGTTACATACAACCCCCCCCCCCCCCCCCCCTGTACTTCTATTTTTTTAATTTGAAATACCATTCTCCATCTTCCATCACCATCTTCTATCTCAATCACCATCTCCTTTCACCATCACCATACTTCACTAGATTTTCACTTCATCCACCATTCTTTGTCATCAATTGCAAGACCCAACTTCCTCTATAAATAGATGAGCAATTCTCATCTCATTTCACATCTTTGCTCTTGCAAATCCTCTCATCTTTGTTCTCTCTCAAAATTGAAACACACACACACACACACACACACACACACACACACTCTTCATTTGTTCTTAAAGTCTTCAAGAAGTTCTTGTGTTCTTGAGTGAACAACTTATTTAAGACCTCTTATTTACATATTTGCTTTGTTTTCTTCACTAGGTAAGTGAAAACTACACCATCCATTTCTGTTATTTATGTTAAGCATAAGTCTTGCATAATACAAAATCACCAACAACAAGTTCCTTCAAAAACAAAGTAGTATTACTTTATGGTTTGCATCTTCAAATGTGTTTATAAATGTATGAACACACAAATTATGCATAAAATATTTTGAAAATAAGGTATAGAAATGAGTTCATGACCTTTTATGCATATGGTTTTTGGTTAAGCAACAAGAATCACAAGTTGTTCCAAAGTTAGTGAAATTCGGATTTTTCTGGCAGAAACATTACATCAGCTTCGAAAAATCATAACCAGATCAAAACTCAACAAAATAAGATGATTCTTTTTCCAGAATTTAGATCTATGTCTTAACTAAAGAACTGGAAAGTTTCATAGTTTAATTTAATGTTTTGAACCCCCAATTACTGTTTACAAACCGAAAGGTCTGACAGCTCACATGTTGTTTATGCATGAGTTTTAACAAATGGTTTCCCTAACCTAAATACCTCCAAAAATTATCGTTTTTAGCTTGAAAAATTATTAAGACATGGTAGTTTCATGAGTAAAAATATAATTTCATAGCTATGTTAACCACAGCCTCAAAGTGGGACATAAACCGTGATAAATCTTGGAAATGTTATAAATAGATGTCTTAACTTATAAAAAGTTTAGTAGACTTGTTATGTTGGGTGATTTAAAGTTAAAACCATCATGCATACATATGATCATATAGAGGCCTTAATAAGTGTCTCATACAATTTATGACTCGCTTAAGTCCTCCCGAACATCATCACAAATCAACATGGCGGTCATCTCGTTCATCATCAAAGTGAGTTTTATTGCCCCTATTTTTATATGCTCATATTATTTGGGGTGAGAATACATGCTCAACATTTTCTATGGACACAAGTACTTGTTATCAATTTTATGTATTACATAAGGTTACTTCACCACCGCCCTCAATCATGAACTGTTAGTTACATCATAAACGTGAATATTATGAATAGATCTATTTGGGTTGACGCCCCCATCCAGGTTGATTACGCCAATCAGTAATGGATTCACAATCATTTGACAATTCTTGGTTATTATGGTGTTGAATACCACATAGGGCATCAAAAGTTAAGTTTCGGGATCATGAGGCTTATGGTAATACTTAAATTATTGGTTCGTTTATGTTTACAAACTCTATGAAATCTTGTGTTCCATATATTGTCAATATTTGTCGTGTATATCTATGAGCTAACCAACATATTGTTGACGTATTTTAGTATATATTCCTCAGTTAATTAAGGAGTCACTGCATGAGGAAGCACCCAAGACTTCGAACCTTTTGGAGTCACGAAAAGCTCATTTTCAAACATTGTGGAGATTATTTTCGCATAACTAAAAAAATCTTTGTCATGTATTTATTCTCCATTATTCGTGAACTCTCTTATTATCATGGTTGTAAAACATTATTTATAATTTATGTATTTCGAAAACGTCTCATTTAGAGGTTGTTCATTGTGATTGTGACTTTGTTCCCGTGACGTCACGCCTCGTTGCCAAGCAGGGTATCGGGGTGTGACACCTGAGATAACACAGGTGAAATAATCAACTTGTGAAAGTCAAAGTTAACTTTAAAGACACATAACAGTAAACTAGTGAGTTAAAGATTTATCTATATACATGTTTCTCTTTCAGGGAGACATATTGTTGTTCTAGCTTTCTAATGAAAGTCTTTATTTATTCAAGATAGAATGTGACATGTGCACACCATGGTAAGGTGTTTCCATGTTGATCATGATAGCATATTGATATCATCCACCACACATTATGTTATTTATGTTTTCCAGTTATTGTTACATCATGTTCTTGTTATCATTATCTTGTTTAACTGAGCTTACTTACATGTACTTGTTTGATTTACTAATATGTATTCAATTCTATTTATCAGTTGAATTTAGTCCATTCTTGACCTAGTCTAGGTCTCACCTGTTCACATGAATTGGTGGTTGTCCACTCCGTTGTCTGTCCATGTTGTCCTACTGGTAGCTAGACCAGTAAATATTGGATAGCTTCCACTACAACATGTGTGTGGGATTTGACATCATCCTGTTTATTAATCCTATGTCTCACGAGGTCTGGTTGATAGTGGCAGCCATGTCAAAATCATGTTTATCCTTATATGTCCCGTTTTAGCTAAACAACATGTTAATTGTTATATATATAAACTCACCAAGCCAACACTTACAGTTGTTGTTGAATCTCTTGTTAGGAAATGACAATGAAAAGGGTCAAGTTGATCCAAGTTCTTAGGATCTACAATATCAAGTTCAAGTTCCATAGACCACTACTCAGCTACATTTGGTACTAAAACAAAGTCAGATATCGTGGTGGTTTGGGTAGAAGTATTGTAATGTATTGTCGAGATTGCAATAGACTAGTGTTATGTATCGTTTAATTCTAAACTTTATAACTTATTTCTAAATCTTATTGTACTATATTCCGCATGTTTAATAAATCTATCTTAGTTTGATAGTTATTGTATTGCTAGTTTGTGACCTTGTCATTAAGACTCTTTTGTAAAGTTGGGTCTGACAATATTAATATAATGATGCTGCTCTTAATCTAATCATCTTCTTATATTAACAACAATACTCTTTTCTTAATAATAAAGCAGAAACTTTTTTAATCTTAATAACAACAGCTTTATTTTATGTTAAGTTAATATAATCCTGTTGTTGTTACTTTAATGATGTTCTTATCTTAACAACAATAATCTTATCTTAACAATAAACATAAACTTATTTAATCTTAATAATAACATGTTTATGTTACTATATATCAGTTGTTTGTTTAAATGATATCCAACTTGAAAAAAGTAAAAACTAACCTCAACATTAATATGGCTGTTGTTTGATCGTCTGAAGAGGGGATCCCAAAAATCATTTTGCATTAAAATATTTGGTTTTACTAATATTCGACATTGCTTGTTTTTCTTGCATAGTGCAATACAAGTTCTCTACATTCTCCCTAACTCTCTCTTGTGTGCTTTCGGTCTTCTTGCCTAGTTCCTTCTAGCTCACCATTCGGGTTAAACTGACTTAGCAACCAACAAGGGGTGTTGAAGCGCTAAGATCATGAAATCAAGACCGTTGAGATCATCCATACCTTCTTCAATTGTAATTAGAGTAAACGGTTCTTATTTCTTATAAAGATCAGAAAAGTTAATAGCAATAGAAGAAACCCTAAAGTAGAAAATGGTGAATAGAGATTACTGTAGAAAAATCAGAAAAAGTTAAAAGCAATAGGAGAAACCTTACACTAGAAAACGGTGAATAGAGAGATTACAATAGAAAGAAGACAAGAATAATGACGGATTTTAGAAAAGGAAGTCACGCGTATTCAAAATTTCTTTTTATGATAGTGGGAAATAATTCATTTAATTGTTATAAACCTTTTCATTTTGCTATTAATTATAATTATTAAACTTTTCATAAATTTTTTAACTTTTTATAATTTAATCTTGTAAAAAATAAGTTTTTACAATTTAATCTTATAAAAACTAATATTGTTGTTAAGGTAAAATGTTTTTAAGATAAATATGATTAATTAAACAATATATATTGTTAATTAAAATTTAGCATAGTTGTTGGATACAAAATTATGGAGATGAAAAACAATATTATATAAGTGCAAGGACTAAATGTGTCATGTAGTGAATCCTAAGTATTACGTATAAATATAATATTCCATGAGAAAATTATTAATCAATTTTAGAACTCTCATTTTTGTTTTTCAAAGTGGATTTGAGAGTAATCATTCAATACAAGCATGATTTAGATTACATGTTATTGATTCACTTTGATCAAGTTTTATCAATTGGTATCAGAGACTAGGGGCTGAATCAAAATCGAAAATCTTGAAAGAAATAAAGAAAAGTTCAACCGAAAAAGTCAAATTCTTGAGCTGTGATCTTTTGGAATTTTTAAAAAAATCATACAAGATCCGATTGAGATGAATTTTGGATACATTTTGAAGATCAACATGATGAAGATCCAGTAAAAATTTCAAGTCCTAATTCGACACGATCAGGGAGTAAGTGAATTTTTGAATTCTGAAATTCATTTTTTACGTTCTTGAGATCGATTTTTGGATTTTTTTTTTTGTTTGGATTGGAATTAGATTCTGAATTTTTGAGCGAGTTTCAGGTTTATAATAACAAATAATTCCTGAAAAGTTTAAAGTCAAACTCCAAATACATTGGGAGAAATCGATGTTTAAAGTTTTGGATTTCATTTTTTTTGAAACAGAGCTGTCGACTTTGAAAATTCATAGAAAATTCTCTGTTGATCCAATTGATCTGAATTTTGGATATGTTGTGCGTATGATTGACATGTTTTTTGTCCTAAATTTTCATATTCTAATTCGAAAAATGTGTGAGAAATCGCAAAATTTTAAAAGGTTTTTCACTATGGGTGTTCTTGGTGTATCTAGGGCGTGTTCTTGATCAACTCTTATTGAATTTGTTTGATTCTAGATATGTTGGATTTTGTTTTTTTGTTAGAAATCAAGTGTAATTAGTTCTGTCAATTAATTTCATCATTTGAATGTAACACCCCGACTCCCGAGCAGGTACGTGTAATTATCCTATTGACTAATTATAATAGTGATTATTGCGTTGGTCCAATTGCGTCCCGTATAGTGGATTATACGTGTCGGGACGGGAATTACGTGGATTCGGGATGTAATTTTAGTGGATAAATTATAATTATGGATTCACGGGATTAAATGGGAATTATTGATATACATAGTGGAGTTTTAATATTGGGGTCGGGTATCGGTGTCGAACCCGCGATATAACGGGATCCGTTTATGTGTTATATGTGTATGTGACGTGCTTCCTTATCTTCTTTTGTGCAAATTAGTGAAGAAAAGTGTGTGTGTGTGTTCCTTATGCTGCTGGAGCATCAGATTGATTCCAAATCAAGTAATTGAAGTTGCAAAATCAGATTGAAATCTTTTTGTGGTGTTCTTGAAGTTTCGAGGTAAGAGTTCCATGATTTGAGTTTGATTTTTATGTGATAACCATGGATATATGTTGGGAATTGTTGTGTAACCAAGTTGGCAATGTTCTGGTACAAATTTTGTGAATATTGGTTGCTGGAATCGAGTTATAGGGATGAAATCATCCCAGGGCAGAGCTGAAACAGAAACAGAGGGTCTGTTCTGCATCGCGAGCGCAGTCGCGACGCGCCAAGCGCGGCCGCGATGTTCATCTCGAGCGCGGGCCGCGATCAGGCCAGTGCGGCCGCGATCCGGCTCCAGTGGGCTTGGGTCGGTTTGGGCTTTGGGGGTCCGTTGGGCTGTTTTGTGGGATTCATTTGAGTATGTTAACAGTTATGGGATATCTGGGATTAACCTGGGGAGAATTATTTTGTGTACAGGGATTGCCAGAGACTGTTACGGGCCGGGTTCGGATCAATCAGTTAGGGAGATTGTGCAGGGTGATCCAGGTGAGTACGCGAGACTTTTTTCAAAGACTAGTCGCTGTCTTTCGAGTCTTTTGTGTTAGTGTTTCATGTGCGATTATATGAATTGTTTGGGCACTGCAAGCTGCCCCTCAAGTATGATTCTTCTTCTTTTTATGTGTTATATGCATGAGATCCATCATAGTGTATTGCGATGAGTATCGTGGGAGCTGTGTAGCTCTGTTTGATCCTATGTAGGGTTCCCATATATATATATATATATATATATATATATATATATATATATATATATATATATATATATATATATATATATATATATATATATATATATATATATATATATATATATACAGGGGGAGGGATTCCCCAATTGAGATGAGAATCTCTTCTGTATTGGAACTCTAGTGTCTCTGATTGGAGACTTGTGGCGTGTGTTATGCCACATAGAGTAGGGCTGCCATGTGACATGCGATATGTGTTTATGTGAACTATGCAGTGTCTAATCCTTGTGTACTCACGAGTTGCGAAGCTTACGTATTCGAGTCTGATGTGTGTATCAGGGGAACCGAAGATAGGACCGCCAGCTCTTGAGCGAAGATAGGAGCGTGACTTGATGTTGCCAAGAGATTCCGCCTTTTGTTATCTGTATGTGACTACTCTGTTGGAAACTTTGGGATAAATGGTACTGGGTTTGTGTGTGAATATTTGGGTTTGGGTCGGGCTTTGTATGTTGGGTTGGCTTATAGACATTGTGGTTAATGTGTGTAAAAATATTTTAATTAATCAGTGTTTGTGTAAACCTTTGACATGTGTAATGGATTTATATGCGTTTATGCCACCTGTGTATTGTAAATGACGTGGCTTTTAGCTGGGTTTAGAGGGTGTTACATTGAATGTCCAATTTTTCGATTTTCTGATTTTTTTAAAAAAGTTCATGTTCTTCCATTTTTTGTGCGATTTTGGTTTTTTAATCGAGAATTAGCCAAATTGTGTTCATTAAAGTTGTTTTCGCTTTTAAAAACGAGTCTATGTTGTAATTTCTAGGTCAATTCATGCAATTTTTGAAAAAATAGTTGATTCGGACTTAAAAACCTAATTCGAGTTCAGAAGGAAGTTACAGGCATTTTTCAAAAAAGAACCTGAAAAAACAACGTCCAAAAGTCACTTCGGAGCTGATTTTCACCAAGTCATCAACCTCAGGTGTTAATTCGTCCCAAATGATAATCTTGTACTCACACAAATAAACAATAATATAATCGAACACACAAAGAGAATAATCACTCAATCTTACATGAACACTGTCAGAGCGAATAATCATTTAATCGCGTTGAGGATGTCCTGAATCTCCTTCGGCTTCTTCTTGAGCTCCGAAACCTTCTGGGCATCATCTTGTTGGAGCCTCCCATTAAGTTGTGCTCTTATTAAGCGGAGAGTGCCATCAGAGTAACATGTCCTCAAAACGCAAGAACCTATTCTGCCCATTCTTGTTAAAAAATATGACTCCCTGCTCAGCTCTGATGAATACTCGATACATGGGTTGATGATCGATACCAAAAAATATTTGATCAGGAGTCTTGAGTCCTGCCTTCACTAGATAGCTCTCAATAGCCATTTAAAAATCAGTTAAGCACATGATGATAGAACGTCGTCTCATGCATCTGGTTAGTGCTGCTAGAGCAGTGACATGACTCAATCTGCCCTTAACTTTATTTTCAGTTTATTGTGCATAGTTTCAATATCATCGGGGTTCATGAAGTCAAGGTCACTCTCATGTAACAGTTTTGACGACCCATCTTCTCGCTTAATGTTGAAGGATGGAGTGAACAGACGGACCCATTTGTACATTGAGACAGAGACAATCTTTACTATCTTTGACTTTGACCAGTATGCAAACTTCGGTCTGGTTTCCCTCAGCATCATTTGGTTATATTCTGCTTGTTCTGCTTTTGATGCATCACTTAATTCCATCAGAAGGAGTCTGCTATACATACCGGGCATTTTCATGAAAACAACCTTGAATTTATCTTCTAGATAAGGCTGAAGGAAGTCCTCTGCTTTTAACTTCATGAAATATTGTTTAAGCCCTTGAACAGGTGGGGCCTCAACTTCGGCAGCAGGTATTTCAAGCATTTGATATACTCGACCCTGATGATCGAGCCTCAGTGAGTCTCTCTCTTTGGCAGGTAGGGAATGCACTTTGCCCTTGGAGAACCATGTGACCCAATCCAAGTCCACTCTGTCATATTTGAGAGATGACTCGGGGAGCTCTCAAAAGCAATCAACGGTTCGAGCTCCTGATGGTTCTGTGGTTTGAGTGGATGGTGTTTGGGTTTGTGGGGTGATGGTAGGTTCAGGTGTAGGTTGTTGAGCAGGAGGAGGGGTTGGGGCTTTTAGAGATGACATTATCTCTTCTTGGGGTACGTGGGTTGGTGAATTTAGAAAGTCAAAGGATGAAAATGATCTTTGTGGAGATTCAGGCTCTGGTTTGGGTATCTTTATTGGTTCGTCTTGTAACAGCCCGTAATTTATTAAATATAAATTACAGCATCAGACTTTTGATAATAAAGCAATTTTATCCAAATATTAGTAATTAACTGAAAACATGAATCTTAAATAGTTAATTATATTAAGTTATAATTAATTATGAAAAGTTGCCCAAAATTAGCTGAAATAAAATTTATAATTAAATTTCAGCTAAATGACAAATTAAAGACTGAAAAGGACGAAACGGACTAAAATGAATTAAAATTGACTAAAAGACCATTGTAGCAAATCTAGAACTTCTTTGCTATTATTTGCATCTGAAATGCAAATCGGAGTGTTGGGAATAAAAGTTGGTCAATTCCGGAAAAATTCAGTAAAAGATCTGATTTTCCCTATTTCCCTATAAATAGGGCATTCCTCCTCATTTCTTAAGTTTGGAATCTAGAAACTCTCTCCTTCTCTCTCTAAGATTTCACTTCTCTCTAGAATTTCTCCTAAACGAACCGTCGGATTCTCGTGAATTATACGTCAACGGATAGAGATCGTCAAGCTCTACAATATTCTGTCATCGCATGTTCGTTTTGGTCCCGATTTGAGGTAAGATAGACCTATTTCTGTCTTTTGGTTCGGTTTTGATAGAGCAATTTCGAGTTTGCTCATTTTCCCTCTATTTGAAGCTGATTTGCCCCCGTTTAGGACCTGTTTTTGCTTGGAAATCATCCATAGTCGAAGGTTATAACTTGGACGAAGGTTAGTAACCATTTCTCTATCTTTTATGTTCATATTTAGTTGTTAAAACCTGGAAAAACGATGAACTAGAAGAACAAACTCGAGAGATCCATGAACAGACTCGAATTCACTAGACTCGAATTGTATGGTTTCGAATCTATGAATTCGAATCTGTCCCCCCCTAGACTCGAAGCCTCCTAGTTCGAATCTACCTGTCCCTTAGAATCTAATATATGAATTTCGAATCTATGCATCTGTTCGAATCTGTGTAGGGGTTCGAATCTATGCATCTGTTCGAATCTGTGTAGGGGTTCGAGTCTATATGCTTCGAATCTATATATGTCTTCGAGTCTATTGCTTCAAATCTGTCTTAGAATCTATTGCTTCGAATCTAATCCCATAGACTCGAAATGGGTGTGCTTCGAATCTAATCCCATAGACTCGAATAGGTGTGTTTCGAACCTATCTCCATAGACTTGAATTAAGGCTATTCGAATCTGTCTCCATAAATTCAATTGGCTATATTCGAATCTAATTTAGTTCCAAGCCAAAGTTAAATTCCTAAAATCAGATTAAGTGATTAATCAACCTATTGTAATTAAAAGTATAATATGATTATGATAAAACTCACAAATTCTAGTTGCACATCTATTTTATGCACAAATGAATTAACAGACACTGAATGAATTCTTAGAAATCGTATGTCATGATGCACCTAGCTAGTAATATGATTGGCTTTATTTCAAGGACACACATATGTAATTAGATGAATCGTATTAATCTGATAAGAATATACTCACCTTGGGACGATAGGAACTACCTCAGACTCGACAGCCAGAATTGACAATAACCTGAATATGTAACTAGGGTTATATAGATTATGACACAGACTTGACATTAATATGCCAGACTTGAAACTGAACTGCAGGAACCCGTCGATTGACAGAGTAAACTGAACCGCTTAATTCGTTAAGCATTATCTGACTACGGACCACTGTGAGTGACAGATTTCATTAATTACTTGCATATATTTCGATACTTATTGGTGAATGTCATTGACTGTATGGAAACTTCCGTTTGTTGCTGCATGTTTCTTTAATACTTTATTGTATCATAGAAGCGTACTTTTGACATTACTGAAGCTAGACACTTGAATTGCCTCAAATGCATGTTCACTTTTACATTTTATGTAAATACTTATCCTGCTTACTGATTACTTGACTGTTTATTTAATTGCCGCTGCATACTGCATTATCCGATAGGACCGAATGTGAGATCTCCATTCACAGGAGGGAATTCTGCAGATTCCTTTCCTATATGACTTGTTTCCATACACTTCCCGTAGGGCTTCGGCCTTACATAGGGGAAAACAAACTGGGTTGTCTCCCAACCTTTTTGCTGTCTCAGGACGTACTGACTTGCCGGCAGGAGCTGATAGTATGTTATATATGTGTGGTAACTAATGGAACTCTGTTAACTCACTAAGCATTGTTAGCTTACTCTGTCATGACAACTCTTTTACAGGAAAAGTTGATAAAGGCAAGACCATAGCAGGTAGTTCGTCCCAGGCTAAGTGAATCTGGACTTTGATGAATAGCAGACTTTTGGACTCTTGATGACGCCTATTTTGAAATGATGATGCGGTCTCGGGTAGCTTGTTCAGTCTTCCGCACTCTGATTGAAGATTTAGAAGCTAGTTAGACCACCATTTGTTTTTAATATATTTTTGTAATTAAGTATTCAGGCAGATGGACCTGTGGTATCAAACAATTAGCAATATTTATTACTTAATGAAATGAAATATTATGACGTGTACTGTTCGTGGAAACTTGGATGTTACAAAGTTGGTATCAGAGCAGCGGTTTAATCATCGGATTGGCCACCCGATACTTAAACTACTGGTATGGTATGGACTATGTGACTCTGAATTCCCGGACAAGTCACCGAGGCCTAGGGTAACCTAATTAGTAAAGGACTACCCACACAACTTGACCTAAGATAGGCAAATGATGACTGATAGGATGGGGAAGGGATTGACTGCTTGACTTTGACTTGACTTTGACTTGACTTTGTGAGTCTGATTAACTGCCTTCATATCTATGAATTTAGATATGATTATCTGACGTAGGAATTATGACTCGAACTGTGCTTATTTGAATCAGGAAATAATAGCTATTTCCTTTATATTTTCAGCCAATGGCTGATAAGAATCCGACTGTTGCCGGTTCCTCAAGGGTTGATAAAGCTGCTGATGCTGCAGCTGATCAACACAAAGAATCTGTTCACGTAGAGGACTTAGGCACTGACCCTGAAAATACTGCTAATGACTCAAGCAGTACTGCTACGCCTGTGCCTCCCCAGCAGGCTCAATTGATTGACCTCGTTCATAAGTTGAATGAGGAAAATCGTAGGCAAATACAGCTTATGATGGATAGGAGTCGACTGCAGACTGATATGTCGGTTGAGGACCGATTTAAGGAAATTAAGGACTTGCTGACTAAGGGTAAAGCGGTTGTGCAAACTGACGAAGAAATCCAGCGTGAAATTGACTTTAAGCGCCGTGAAGAAGAACTTAGGTTGCGAGAACTTAGGTTACGGGAGTTAGAATTGAAGTATAGGGAAGAAATGTTAGCAAATCCCAAGAAGAATCGAAAAAGGAAACTTAGGCATGAGCCCTTTGAGGGACGACAAAGGGATCTTTTTGTGAATTCTGGCGAACCGAGAAGTGATATGGAAGTAGTTGAAGTTGCTAAGGTAGGAGAACTTGAAATCTATCCGGAGCGAGCGACTCTTTTTATTGCCAAGACTAGCAAGAAAGAAAAATCTGAGAAATCGGAAAAGGGGAGTGAAAGTTTAAGGCAGGGAGATAAGCAGCCTTTTAAAAAGGCTAAATCTTATGCTGTGACCGCTACGCCAAGGTCTGCTTGTCCTCGCTGCAAGCAGATTCATGAAGGAAAATGTGATCCTGTGTTCGTTAAGTGCTACTGCTGCAGACAGAATGGTCATGATAGGTCAGAATGTCCCAGGCGCAGTGAGGCTTGCCGAAACTGCATTACGTTTGGGCACCATGCTAAAGACTGTACTCGGCCCCGATTTGTTCCTCCGTCTGCATTTTCATCCCGGCGATCATTCAAGGGTTCTCCAGCTCCGAGGAATCAACCAAGATCTTTCCAGATGACAGCCGATGAGGCAAAAGAGACTGCTGATGTCGTCATGGGTACATTTCTTGTTAACTCTATGCCTGCTCTAATCTGTTATATGTGTCTGAAAAGTCTGCTAAACTGTTTGATTTTGCTCCAATAATGCTACCTGTACCATTAGATATAGAAACTGCGAGCCCGAGTTTTGTGACTATAAGTAGAATCTTTCGTTCCTGTAAGTTAGTGATTGATGACCTCTCTTCAGACTTTGACCTGATACCGATGTGGATTAGAGAATTAGATATTATTATAGGAATGGACAGGCTCATGACGAACAATGCTGAAATCCTTTGTGCCAAAAGGATAATTAGAATTAGAACCCCCGAAGGAAGTGAACGTTATGTTTATGACGATAGAAAGACTCGAGATTTAGGTCTCATTTCGTGCTCGTTGCGGCCATTTTGAGTTTCTAGCAATACCGTTCGGTCTCACCAATGCCCCGGCCGCAATTATGGACCTTATGAATAGAGTATGTAGGCCAATGCTGGACAAATCAGTGATAGTCTTTATTGATGACATTTTGATTTACTCTAAGTCTGAATTTGACCGTGCGAAGCTCTTTCGAGAATTGCTAGAATTGCTACGAAAAGAGCGACTCTACGCAAAATTCTCCAAATATGAGATCCTTTACCATCCGGGTATAGCAAACATTGTAGCAGATGCCCTAAGCCGCAAAACCGGACAAGACCATTATACCCGATGTTATGCTTTGACTTCTGTTGTTTTGGAGTCTGCCTTGCCTGAGTCGATTATTGCCGCTCAAACCGAAGCCATTCGGGATGAGAGCTTGAAATCTGAACGTATGGTTACTTATGTGACCAAGCTGACCCTTGATAATCATGGTCTTAGACGGTTCATGGATAGAATATGGGTTCCCAGACTAGGAGGTACTCGGGATCAAATTCTGTCGGAAGCTCATATGTCGAAATTTTCGGTACATCCTGGTTCTACTAAAATGTACCAAGATTTGAAAACGGATTATTGGTGGCCTGGAATGAAGAAGGACATAGGACAATATGTAGAAAATTGCATGACTTGTTTACAAGTCAAATCAGAACATTAGAAGCCGTATGGGGAACTACAACCATTGCCAATTCCGGAATGGAAGTGGGACCACATAACCATGAACTTTGTGACGAAGCTGCCCAGTACTAAGCGGAATTATGACTCTATAAGAGAAATAGTGGATCGACTTACTAGGTCAGCTCAATTCCTACCCATACGTGAAGATGAACGCCTCGAAAAGTTAGCTGAATTGTACGTAAAGGAAATCGTGACTAGACATGGTGTGCCATTGTCTAGGGTATCGGACCGTGACAGCAGATTTACTTCTCGTTTTTGGTAGGCTTTTCAGAATGGACTAGGAACTGAACTTAAGATGAGCACCGCCTATCATCCTGAAACTGACGGGCAAAGTGAGAGGACAATTTTGACCATAGAAGATATGTTACGCGCATGTGTGATTGATCTCGGTGGAAGTTGGGATACTCACCTTCCGTTTGTAGAATTTGCTTACAACAATAGTTATCACTCGACTATTGGTATGCCTCCATATCGGCTTTTGTACGGACGTCGATGTAGAACTCCAACCTGTTGGAGGGAAACAGGTGAACGCCCGATCTCTGGACCAGCGATTCTGCAAGAAGCCCATGACCAACTACAGTTGATTCGACAGCGGATTCAGACTTCTCAAGACAGACAAAAGAAGTATCATGATAAAAGAAGAAAACCAATCGCGTTTGAAGTTGGAGATAAAGTGTTGTTGAAGGTCTCGCCAAGAAAAGGAATAGTAAGGTTCGGCAAACGGGGGAAGTTGAGCCCTCGATTTGTGGGTCCTTTTGAAATTCTCGAGCGTATAAGATTGCAAGCCTACAGATTAAAGCTGCCTGCCGAAATGACTGGGATTCGTGATGTATTTCATGTGAGTAATCTTCGAAAGTGTTTAGCTGACGCTGAAGCTGTGATTCCTTGGAAAGACGTGCAAATTGATGAGCAGTTGCGATACGAAGAAGAGCCCGAGCGTATAATCGATCATAAGGTTTCGAAATTACGCAACAAGGAAATTCCAATGGTGTTAGTTCAATGGAAATACCATAAGGGATCTGCGCAAACTTGGGAACGAGAAGACGAGATTAGGCAAAAGTATCCGAAGTTATTCCTGTCTTAGTCGATTCCGAGGACGGAATCAATTTAACGGGGGAAGATTGTAACAGCCCGTAATTTATTAAATATAAATTACAGCATCAGACTTTTGATAATAAAGCAATTTTATCCAAATATTAGTAATTAACTGAAAACATGAATCTTAAATAGTTAATTATATTAAGTTATAAGTAATTATGAAAAGTTGCCCAAAATTAGCTGAAATAAAATTAATAATTAAAATTCAGCTAAATGACAAATTAAAGACTGAAAAGGACGAAACGGACTAAAATGAATTAAAATTGACTAAAAGACCATTGTAGCAAATCTAGAACTTCTTTGCTATTATTTGCATCTGAAATGCAAATCGGAGTGTTGGGAATAAAAGTTGGTCAATTCCGGAAAAATTCAGTAGAAGATCTGATTTTCCCTATTTCCCTATAAATAGGGCATTCCTCCTCATTTCTTAAGTTTGGAATCTAGAAACTCTCTCCTTCTCTCTCTAAGATTTCACTTCTCTCTAGAATTTCTCCTAAACGAACCGTCGGATTCTCGTGAATTATACGTCAACGGATAGAGATCGTCAAGCTCTACAATATTCTGTCATCGCATGTTCGTTTTGGTCCCGATTTGAGGTAAGATAGACCTATTTCTGTCTTTTGGTTCGGTTTTGAAAGAGCAATTTCGAGTTTGCTCATTTTCCCTCTATTTGAAGCTGATTTGCCCCCGTTTAGGACCTGTTTTTGCTTGGAAATCATCCATAGTCGAAGGTTATAGCTTGGACGAAGGTTAGTAACCGTTTCTCTATCTTTTATGTTCATATTTAGTTGTTAAAACCTGGAAAAACGATGAACTAGAAGAACAAACTCGAGAGATCCATGAACAGACTCGAATTCACTAGACTCGAATTGTATGGTTTCGAATCTATGAATTCGAATCTGTCCCCCCCCCTAGACTCGAAGCCTCCTAGTTCGAATCTACCTGTCCCTTAGAATCTAATATATGAATTTCGAATCTATGCATCTGTTCGAATCTGTGTAGGGGTTCGAATCTATGCATCTGTTCGAATCTGTGTAGGGGTTCGAGTCTATATGCTTCGAATCTATATATGTCTTCGAGTCTATTGCTTCAAATCTGTCTTAGAATCTATTGCTTCGAATCTAATCCCATAGACTCGAAATGGGTGTGCTTCGAATCTAATCCCATAGACTCGAATAGGTGTGTTTCGAACCTATCTCCATAGACTTGAATTAAGGCTATTCGAATCTGTCTCCATAAATTCAATTGGCTATATTCGAATCTAATTTAGTTCCAAGCCAAAGTTAAATTCCTAAAATCAGATTAAGTGATTAATCAACCTATTGTAATTAAAAGTATAATATGATTATGATAAAACTCACAAATTCTAGTTGCACATCTATTTTATGCACAAATGAATTAACAGACACTGAATGAATTCTTAGAAATCGTATGTCATGATGCACCTAGCTAGTAATATGATTGGCTTTATTTCAAGGACACACATATGTAATTAGATGAATCGTATTAATCTGATAAGAATAGACTCACCTTGGGACGATAGGAACTACCTCAGACTCGACAGCCAGAATTGACAATAACCTGAATATGTAACTAGGGTTATATAGATTATGACACAGACTTGACATTAATATGCCAGACTTGAAACTGAACTGCAGGAACCCGTCGATTGACAGAGTAAACTGAACCGCTTAATTCGTTAAGCATTATCTGACTACGGACCACTGTGAGTGACAGATTTCATTAATTACTTGCATATATTTCGATACTTATTGGTGAATGTCATTGACTGTATGGAAACTTCCGTTTGTTGCTGCATGTTTCTTTAATACTTTATTGTATCATAGAAGCGTACTTTTGACATTACTGAAGCTAGACACTTGAATTGCCTTAAATGCATGTTCACTTTTACATTTTATGTAAATACTTATCCTGCTTACTGATTACTTGACTGTTTATTTAATTGCCGCTGCATACTGCATTATCCGATAGGACCGAATGTGAGATCTCCATTCACAGGAGGGAATTCTGCAGATTCCTTTCCTATATGACTTGTTTCCATACACTTCCCGTAGGGCTTCGGCCTTACATAGGGGAAAACAAACTGGGTTGTCTCCCAACCTTTTTGCTGTCTCAGGACGTACTGACTTGCCGGCAGGAGCTGATAGTATGTTATATTATGTGTGGTAACTAATGGAATGGCACTCTGTTAACTCACTAAGCATTGTTAGCTTACTCTGTCATGACAACTCTTTTACAGGAAAAGTTGATAAAGGCAAGACCATAGCAGGTAGTTCGTCCCAGGCTAAGTGAATCTGGACTTTGATGAATAGCAGACTTTTGGACTCTTGATGACGCCTATTTTGAAATGATGATGCGGTCTCGGGTAGCTTGTTCAGTCTTCCGCACTCTGATTGAAGATTTAGAAGCTAGTTAGACCACCATTTGTTTTTAATATATTTTTGTAATTAAGTATTCAGGCAGATGGACCTGTGGTATCAAACAATTAGCAATATTTATTACTTAATGAA
>JAANYP010002134.1:0-39556 GCA_020465985.1 Centrapalus pauciflorus | reverse complement strand
TTATAGAGTGGCATGGGGCGCGATGGAGTCGCTAGGCATTGCTACTCATCTACGAGGGATCTTGGCGCATCCTCCGATCAGTACTTCCCGACCCCCCTGCCTTGTTGCGGCTGCTAGAGATTGACGAGCCAGTTTACCGGGAGATCGTGTTAGAGTTTTTATCGACATTTTTTTTTGACGCCTCGGGATTTGATTATGAGTCTACATCGATCAGTTTTCGCCTGGGTGGTGTTGAGCGTCGTATTTCTCTTCGGGAGTTCGGCGTTCTCTCAGGGTTGTATACAGCAGATGAGGTTCGCGACCCAGCTTTTGCTACTGCCGTGCGTGGTCCGGCAGAGGGTTTTTCTGAGGCTTCTTTTTGGACGACCGTCGCATCGGGTGTGTACAATTCACACAGCTCGAAGGCTACGGCCTTTCGTGACCCGATGCTTCGGATCGTTTTCGTATCATAGCTTCCAGCATCGCGTGCCGGAAGGAGCCGAGCACAGTTTCGCATAGGGACCTGATGATGCTCAGCAGGCTACTTGATCGAGATTGCACTATACAGTTTGCGTATTGGCTAGCTGTGTTTTTTGTGGGAGCCGCAGGTCGTGTCAGATCGAGCCCGATGGTAGGAGGGATGTATATTACGCGGTTGGCGCGTAACTTGGGTGTTTTTGCTGATGCCGCTGTTGAGCAGGGGTTGATAGTTGTCCCGGGGGCGCAGAGGATGGTGTATGAGACTGACTCTCTGGCTACGATGGGTATGCTGACGGCCGATCGCCGACGTCTCCTGGGTTGGGTTAATCCCTACGCCGTAGAGGAGCATGATATGGAGCCTCAGGCTGATGAGGCAGAGATTGCCCAGGCGGGCTCGGTAGCTCCACCTTCACCCTCTCCCGTTACCACTTCCCCTTTACCTTCCCAGCCTTCCCCTTCCGATATGCCCCCGGTTGTTTTCCCTATGAGGATTGATGAGTCGACATCGTTGACTCAGCGCGGTGTCCTTCTTGGTCTCGCGGCTGAGTTAGATGATCACCATTATTTCCTCATCGATTCAGATTATGCCAGAGCCCACCATCTTCCACCTCCACCCCCTCCCCGTCGCTTCCTCATTCCTTCTTCTTCCTACGTTTATGACTATTCATCCCCTCTTCTTACCCCCCGCCCCCGCCCATCGTTTTCCCCGTCTTCCTCCATTCCCCCTCCGTTCCCATTCTCTTTTCCATCTTCTTCTTCTTTTCCACCTACCCTCCCATTTGACACCCCTATTGTCCCTACCCCCGCCACTATCACAACTACCCAGCCTTACCGTTCTCCACACCGTTCGTCTACTGAGTCTGAGCCATTTCAGACAGATATCTTTATTCAGTCTCCTGCCTCCCAGCCTGGTGCTTCCAGCTCGCACACCCGTCGGCGGAGTCCGTCCCCCGAGCCTCAGCGTTCTCAGGCACGCCCTTGTATTCGCGTGCGCTTCGTTCGCAATCAGGATCCTCCTTCTCCAGAGTAGTTGCAGTTTTATAGCTTGGTTATTTGTACTTTTCTATTTTATTTTTGTTGGCATGTATTTATTTACTTTCTAGCAGGTTTAGTTGTGGTTGTGATGTATATATTCCGCGTTTACTTTTCTTATTTCTGTTATGGCTGCTGATGTTTCTTGTGGTTGTTGTGGTTGTAATCAGTCGAGGTCGGACCATGGCAGTGATGTTTGCTGGCACTCAGTTCAGCTTCATCAGTCTAGATCCGCCTGGCAGTTTTTAACAATTCAGGGAGTTTTCTGTTCTTATTTATCGCTCATTTCCATACTTATGCTTACTGATTGACATTGAGGACACTGTCTATTTTAAGTGTGGGGTGGGGTGATAAAAATTGGCATTTTTGAGTTGCTTGTCCAAAGTTAGCCTGTTTTAATGCATTTTATGCATTTGAATCTTATACTTAGCAAATTTTCATATTTATCTCTCATTTTGATGTGCGTTAGACTCTTTAGTAATATTGTTCTGTTTGGACTGTATGCGAGACTATAATTGTGAGTTTGATGTTATTTGAACAATGAGAGACGTTTGATGACATGTTGTGACTTTGTGAACCGAAATAGCATGGATATAACGCATAGTACCCTTTACATTTCTTGCGTGAGATTTTGAGCCATATAGCATCATCATTATGCTCATTTTCGTTTGATGTGTGTTTATGCCTGTGTTGACTAATAAAAGTAGAACTTGAGTTTAAATACATGTCAAAATCACAATTTTTGAAAATTTAGCACACATATAAAGGCAACTTTAGGATATCCCATTTTTAGCTTTCTTTTGTTCATCTTTCACCCTTTTATTTCCCATAGTCACCCCTTTTTGAGCCTTTTACCTTTCATTTCGGTGACACCCCCATTATTTAGCCTTTATTAGCCTTTTTGCTTGCTTTTACCCTTATTTGGGATCTTGGTTGAGAAGCAGCAGTAGTTTTTGTCTGGCTTTGTTTGGTTTACGTTATTGAGCGTTTATGCATATGCTTGAGTATTTTGAGAGTATGTTAGCTTTATGGTGCTCCCCGTTGCTTTTTCATACGGTCTTTGCTCATCTAAATCGTTGAGCACCGATTTAGTTATGTATTGACAGTGGTTTTTGAGCTTCGGTCATGACAGCTTATATGGTCTTAGAATCCAAGGATATTATTCTGAGAAAAGCAGAAAGAAAGAAAAGAAAAATATATATATATATATATATATATATATATATATATATATATATATATATATATATATATATATATATATATATATATATATATAAGAGAGAGAGAAAAGAAAAAGAAAAAGAAAGAGAAAAGGAAAGAAATAATAAGTTCCTTGGAATTATGAGGATTCTATTCCAGTTGAGGGATGCTTCGGTACTGTGTATAGATATTTTTGAGTTTTTGTTTTTATGGATCTTATTCAGTACAGTTTTACTTCATCTAGTTATGTTTAGCTGCTGATTCTTTAATCAGATCATTTCATTTCTTGTTTATACCGACTTTTCCCGTATTATTCATTCCCTTAGCCTAAGCCCCTTACATCCCATAAGTCCTTTATGTGCTAAGTTTTCATTACATGTGATGAAGATGTGATTTACTTTCAAGCCTATGCTTATATTGTCTACATTTTTGGCACCGAGTGGATGTTTGTGCATATATACACATTAGCCTATACACGTATGAGTGTTGACTGATATCCTTGTGAGGTGCTGCTAGGTTCGAAAGTAACTAACATGTTATTTCATAGCTTTTTTCGTCTCTTGGTTTAGATAGCTCATTCTTGTGATTGTAAGTTTCTATTACTTTTCTTTACGAATCATTATTGCTATAGAGTCTAGATGCGCGATATATTTGAGAGATGTATATGAAATGATGCTTAGTTTAGGATATTTTTGAGCAGGTTTGCTTGAGGACAAGCAACGCTCAAGTGTGGGGTTATTTGTTATGACATATTTTGTACATATTTTTCAGTCATATTTTGCCTCGGATTTTGGTTATTTTTGCCTCGAATTGTTTAAATACGACTCTGATTTGTCCATATTTGTGTTTCTCAGTTCGAAGGTTGCCTAAATTGGAAAAGAATGTATTATGGAGCTTAAGCGTCAAATTTACGGGATGAGCTGATCTCCCTTGGAATCCTGTTGACTTTGACCAAGATTGACCTGATCACGGCCGCGACCATGTAAGCGCGATCGGGCTTGCCTGCGATCGAAAGAACGTGCCCATGCTCTTTATCTCGCCCGCCATGGCCTCAGCGCGGCCGCGATCACAGAAAAATATAAAAGACAGCAGCCGTTTCATTATTTTTTTCATGCATTTTTTAGACGAACTTTTTCACATAGTTTAGAGTGCGATTAGTAGGTGTTCAATAGTTTTATGTTTTCAGCTTAGTTTAAGGTAGGTTAGTGAAGCATTCGGCTATTAGAGTGGATCAAAGCATTCGGTTGCGGGTTTCTCTCGTTTTCATCCGGTTTTTGGTACATTATTTCCGAATTTACTTTCTGAAATTATTATGTTTAGTATAGATCTCGTTTATTTTATTGTTTTAATCATGATTAGTGAGTAGTTTAGCCAAGCACTTGTTTGGTTACGTTTTTACATGGATTAGTGGAGTAATTAATGGTTTTGGTTGAAAAGTGTTTGATTCATTGATATATTCTTGATTCATACGATTAATATGCGTAAAATCAGAATTATAGTTGATACTCTAGCAATATTGTGATCATGATTATTGATTATAAATGCTGATTTTTATAAACTTAATCAAATTTAAGTGATTTATTAATTGGTTGCCATTTCTAGCATTATTGTGATTATGAGATAGTGACTAGTTAATAAATTGTGAAATCATTGTATGCAAATTAATTCATAGCAGTATTGTGATTATAGGATTAATTTACTCTTTGATTTCCTTAGACTTGAATGATGTTTATGCGGCTAAATTGAATATTTAGAGTTATTTCGAGCGCTTGACGTGTAGAAAGTTTTAATCTCTAAAAGCTAGATTTAGTTGACTTATTTCATCGTAAAAGACATTTATTGTTGATTTTTAAAAATTAGGGAATACTGGAGAACTCCATACTTGATTTTCTGAAATTAATAAAATATGTCCATGAATCGGTTTTACATCAAAGATTCAAACTCTTAAGCTTAAAAGATTTAAAACGGTTGGATTTAATTCCAACTTAATTTTCTTTGACCAAAAACATCTTAAGTGTTTTTACACTATTTTACTCCATTAATCCTAAAAGACTATCCGAGTGAGTGTTGCTTTTAATATAAATATCTGATTTTAATCTGTTTTAGCATTAGTGTTTATAAATTTTCGTAATCCATTAGATAGTATCGTTTTAAGTAATTAGGGTTATAATCATCATCATCCCTTATCAATGGTTAGATATTAGTGATAATCTTAGTATCGGTATCTCGATCCTTAGTGCCGTTCCCTGAATTCGATAATCCCCGAGGTCAGCTTCCAGCTATATTGACTACGACTGGGACACTGCCAGTGGTATTTGGTATAACTTAGGCTTCCTTCTATTCTTTTGATTTTAATTGCCAAATCCGCACTAGATCAATGGTTCACTTGAGAAGTCACTCGTTATTCAGCCCAACAGTAATAAGGTGTTAATGGAAATTATTGATAATCTGAAAAATAGAGGGTGTGAATCCATGGTGATGTTTCTAAAATCTCATTCTCTGTCCATCACTCTGTCAGCTTCTCCAAGTGTGTTATATCCTCAAAGAATTTGATCCTTTTGGTATTCATGGCATTTTGATTCAAACACAAAAAGCATAGTACGTAAAATTTCTTCTAACCTAACTATTTGATTTAGTGTTGATGAACTTCTTCACATTCTTCAGTTACCTTCACTTGACCATTATGATGATATTGTCTCAATTTCTGAATCTTGATCATGTTTGACTAATATTGGTTACAAGGGAAATGTTCAAAAAACTATTTTGAGGTGTAATTTTCCAAATATTTGGTTGTATCTTACTGG
Source organism: Centrapalus pauciflorus (assembly GCA_020465985.1). Classification (NCBI taxonomy): domain Eukaryota; kingdom Viridiplantae; phylum Streptophyta; class Magnoliopsida; order Asterales; family Asteraceae; genus Centrapalus; species Centrapalus pauciflorus. The sequence continues at coordinate 34,058 of JAANYP010002134.1, read as the reverse complement.
GGTAAATACAAAATGTTTAGGATAAAGAGTGGTAGTTATAATCAACTCAATAAAATGGAAATAAAATTTTTGCGTTCTTTTATCAATGGAAGAAATATTGATTAAAGTCAACTGATATTTTATGAACTTTGTTCTAAAGTCTATGAATCAAATAGAACATGTACTGTGTCATATACTAGATTCTTGTCTCTTCTGGTTTTCGAGTGTGTTCTTGGTACTATAATCCTGGTCTCTTGTCATTGACTCCTATGCAATTAGATGCTGGGAATTTTGCGAAGTCTGTTTCTGAAGTTGATCGACAAATCACTTTGGACATGAAATTTTGGATTGATATGAACTAATCAAATTGTTCCAAATTCTACTTCTAATTCTTCTTTTTCATCATCTTCTTCATGAAGTTCTTTTAAGTCAAAGTTGAATTCCCATGATTCAACAAGTGATCCTTTGTATCAACTATCAAAGGAAAACATTGGTTCCCCATTTGTTGAGAGAATAGTCATTGATAACCAAGAAAAATCATATTTTTCCTAGAATAAATGGCAATGAACGTTCTTTTGAACATCATGTGTCTGCTTCACCTCCTCCTAGAACTGTGGATATTCATAATGAAGGCATTCAAATGAAGATTTTATATTCAATTAATGCTTTGTCGTAAAAAATAGGAATAGTTGGTATGAAATTGGATACAATATCAAAGACACTGGATATTAACAAGGAAAGAAGTGATTCTCAATTTTTAGAACTTCAAACTTAATAAATGCACTTCATTCAGCTCAACCTGTTGGGATTCTTCTCTAACAACAAGTTTGTCTTCTTAGTTTGAAAGTCTGAAATAGCAACAACAACATCACCAAAAGGAGATATTTAATAGAATATGTGAAGCGTCAAATTCACTGATGAAAAACAGAGAAAGTTGGGAGCCAGAGTTTTAATCTGTGCAGTATTCAATGAAAGTCTGAAACCATAAATTTCAGAAAAACCAGTGCTTAGTAAATTGAGTGATATGTGTTTAGAAGTTTTATCTCTGAAAGACCAACAAGAAGAGATATTGTTTAAAACACGAGATATGCCAATTGAGATGTCTCTGTTGTCAAACCGTTTTGAGAGTCTACAAAATTCGTTGCTCTCATCACTTTTGAAACAAACAGAACAATTCACGCAGATTATGTATTATGTGATAATCATGAACACAGACCTGGAAAAATCTTTTGGATCATATTGTTTTATATTTTTGGAAACTTTCAACAGCAATTAGAAGATCAAAGAATTCTGATTTTTGATGTTATTAAAAGCTTGAAGAACATAGAACTTGAAGTGAGAAATTGAAAGTTGTTTCCCCCGTTGTTCATGAAATGAATGAACCGACGCCTACAATAATTGTAGGTGATGATGAAAATTTTGGCTTGTCAGCTTCAAAATAAGGAGGAGATGTGATTTCGATTTTCCTTCTTCCATGGATTTTAAAGACATAGGAAAAACCATGATGGATTCTTATAAAGACGTTATACATAAAACTTCAGTTTTGTTTAAGAAAGCATAAAAGTTGGGCATTGGTCTAGAAGAATATTTCCAACAACTGTATGATGAAAAGAAAGAGGCCAAACTAAAAAAGGAAAAAAAAAGATTTGTTGGCTCAAGAATACAAAAATCTGCAAAAGGATTTTCAATTTCAGGAAGCTTGTAAACATAATCCAAATCCGGTTAAAGTCCAGAAGGTTGCTTTAAGAGTTTTTGAAGAAAAGCACAAAGTTGAACTACAAAGAAGAGAGAGACAAACTCAAAGAGACCTTCAAGACTTTCATAATGTTGCAACAAGGAGGTATAAACAAGAGAAAATTTTGAAAGTTGAATTAAAAAGAAATGCTTTTCTTCGATTGATTTGGGTTGAAGAAATGTTATTTCAAAATAAGAGAATATTGTGGCCGATGCATTATCGTGATGATATACTATCCTTACCACTTTAGATTCTAAAATCATGGGTTTTGAGTTTATTAAGGAGTTGTATGCATCTGATAGTGGATTTGCAAATGTGTTCATGGCGTGTGAAAAATCAGCTTTCAATAAGTTTTTGAGGCATGAAGGGTTTTTGTTTAAAGAAAATAAGTTGTGCAACCCTTCTTGTTCTTTGCGTGAACTTTTGACTCGTGAAGCTCATAGTGGAGGCTTAATGGGCCACTTTGGCATTTTGAAAACCTTGGATGTTTTGAAAATACATTTTTATTGGCCTAAAATGAAAAGGGATGTTGAACGTTGGTCATTGTCTTGATTTTAAAAAGGCCAAGTCAAAGTCACTTCCTCACGGATAGTACACTCCACTTCCCATTCCTCATTCTCCTTGGACTGATATTTCCATGGATTTCATAGTTGGTTTGCCAAGGAGTCAAAAGGGAATGAAGTCAATTTTGGATGTCCTTGATAGATTTTCAAAATGGCACATTTCATTGCTTGTAGGAAGACGGATGATGCAAAGCATGTGGCAGATTTGTTTTTCAAGGAAATACTTTGTTTGCATGGTATTCCAAAAACCAATAGGGATGTAAAGTTTTTGATTTACTTTTGGAAAACTCTTTGGGGAAAACTAGGCCCAAAGTAACTATTCTCAACTTCAAGTCACCCACAAACTGATGGGCAAACCGAAATGACGAATACAACATTAGGGGTTTTGTTAAGGGCTGTCATTCAAAAGAATTTGAAAAGTTTGGAGGAGTGTTTGCCTATTGTTGAATTAACTTATAATCGTACTTTGTACACTTCCACTAACTTTTCTCCATTCGAGGTTGTTTATGGCTTTAATCCTTCAACGCCTTTAGATTTAATAAAAAAGGCTGAACTTCTGAAAAAGTTGCATGAGTAAGTTCGTTGTGTAACATCCGGCATTAAACCAGGTTAGCAGCTACGAACTAATCAATATTTAATAGCCAATTATAACCTAATCAGTGGTTATTAGAAATTAATCAAGGTGATTAACAATGTTTATTAGGAAATTCAACTCAATTAGAATCAAATTCATCGGTGCGATGAACCGGAAAATCAATTAATCCGATCAATTTACGATATGAGGGATTAATTCAACTAAGTACATAGTTAAATTATTATTTGTGATACTAATCATACACTAATACAATTACTTAACATTAATTATGCAAGACTAAAACAATTCATTAAAACAATGCATCCAAAAGTATTTATGAATTTACAAGAAAAGGGAAATACAAGAATACATTTCTAAATACATTTATATATAAAAATACATGGATATACCATGTAGTGGCCGGCCCGTAGGGGTGTACTACATAGGTGTTGACTTTCATTTTTTATTAATAAAACATCATACACAATCACCATCATCACATTTCACTCTTACACTCCACAAAGATTTACACTCCACCTTCACATCCAACATCATTGCAAAGATATTTTCACCCTCTATAAATACAGAGCTTTTCATTCATTTTAATCACACCAAAACTCTCCTTTCTCTCCTCTCAAAACCAGCTCCAACACACACACTACAAACATTTTCTTTCAAGTTTTCTTCAAGAAATTCAAGTGTTTTTGGGTGCAAATCTTGCAAGAATTTCAAATTATTCTCAAGTTCATACTCTAAATACATCAAAGTAAGTAAATACTAGCTTATTTCATCTTATAATTATGTTTATATAAGTCTTCCATAATATATATAATCACCAACAACAAGTTTCATAAAAACTCAAGTTTATAAATCACTAGTTTTGTTTTTAAGTTGTTTTCTTCAAATGCGTTTATAAATATATAACCACATCATGTAAGTGTAAATATATTGAAAATAAGTGATATATATGTGTTTTATAACTTTTATACAAGTAGTCTTTGAATAAACAACAAGAATCACTAGTTATTTGAATCTGCAGAATATTTACATCAACTTTGAAATATAATAACTAATTCATAACTTAACGAAATGAGTTGATTATTATCTCAAAAGTTAGATCTATGTCTTAACTATAATTCTGGAAGTTTTAAAAATTTATTTTAGAGTCTAAGACCCCCAGAAATTATTTGGGAAACCGAAAGTTTGACAGCCCAAAAATGGCCAACATAGGGTTTTCAACAAGCTTTTTCCCCAACCTAAACATCTCGAAAAATAGCCGTTATTGACTTCAAAAATTCTTTGTATATAGTAGTTTAATGTCCAAGAAAACCAAAGCCTGAAACATTTTGGAGCTTGGTCAAAAACAGCCTCAAAGGTTGCCGAAAAACCTTCGAAAAAGCTGCAAAATTATATATATATATATATATATATATATATATATATATATATATATATATATATATATATATATATAAACTTGACGTTTTAAGTGGATTTTATTTATAAACTTGTATTGTTGGGTGATTTGAGACATAAAAATCTATAAATATACATATTATCATATATAAGAGTTATTAAGTCTGTATTATGACTTAGGACTCGATTAAACGCATCTGGTGGATCAACCATCAAAGAACGAAAACTTGCATTTTTGCGAATATTTTGTCATCACACGCTCGGTGAGTCCTCATAGCCCCTATTTTCGCAGTGTTATGTTTTGGGGTTGAAATACATGCTTCGTTTTCATATGGACACGAAAATAACTTCATTTCTATTATGTATTACACACGTGGTTCCATCAGCCCTTATATCATGAACCGTTAATTGCATTTATTTGTAAGCGCAAATATATTATGGATAGATCTATCGGGAGTCATGTCTCTCATTCGGTTTAGTTGGGCTCGGCTAACAGCGAGTGCATATATAACACACGTTAATACGTATGGGAATACTGCACAGGGCAAACTCATTTAATTAAGCAGCGGTTGCATGATGGTTTATGTGTAATACATAACATGGAATTTATGATTTTATAAATTCAAACTTAACTGTTGTTGTCCATACAAGTAAGATTTATGTGTAAACCTATGAGCTCACCAACAATATTTTTGACGTATTTTAGCATGTATTTTCAGGAAATTAAGGCAAGTGTGCCATCAGATGTATTTTTCAAGCTTCCGCACCTAAGGAGTCGCATGCATTTTCGAAACTACCGGAGATTTAGCTGCATTATTTTGAATACTTTAATTATGAACTTAAATCTCTGTATTGTGCGAACTTCTTTTTCTTCATATCAGGCTATGTACAACCTTACTATATATTAAAGTTTTATCGTTGTATTTTTAAAACGTCCATATAGTGGTCGTTCGTTATGATCATGGTTATGTTTCCGCGATGTCACACTTCGTTGCCAACCGGGGTAACGGGGTGTGACAGATTGGTATCAGAGCCATAGTTATAGTGAACTAGGTTGCATTAGTAACCTAGACTATAACTGCACTTAAGTATTATTGATTAGGAAAATATGTTGTAACTAACTAAAAGACTATGAATGGAACTTGATAACAGAAAACATGTCCAACCAAGTGGTAATCATTTTGTCTGACTCGGAAGAGGAGCATACCCCCACCAGCCGATACAACCCGAAGGTGTTTTCTGAGGAGGACCCAACTGAGGAGGAAGACCCCTCGGAAGATGAGGAACCTATGGAAGAGTCAGACGAGGAGGAACCATCTCGAGAGGACCCACAATCCCCAGTGGCCCCCTCTTATATCCCATATCCCCCACCTGTACCATCTCACCACACTGGACCTCGGATGAAGTTCACGGTTCGTAAATGGGTATTTATGCCGAGACGAGAGAGACTATTCCGGTACCGGAACCATAGCCAAACCCGCCGCAACAGCGAGGGGCGAATGCACGACGTTGGGACTGGATACCCGAGACTCTCCGTGAGTGGAGACAAGAGGAAGGAATCCCTTCCCAGTTTGAGGTCGGAGGACCATCCTCCGCACCTATCCCACCGCTCACTCAGGAGTCGGCCGACCAGACTGTACCTCTTAGAGTACCAAGGTCTTCACGACACGACCTCCAAATCCGGTTACTTAACCAGGACATTGGAGAATTGACAGCCCGTTTAGAGCGGGAGGAGTTACAGAACTCCAACTTATACTGGGTTAACCAGCATGCCCTCGCCATCCAGCAGGACGGCCTAGATGAGCTTCGGCAGCGATGAGCCGAAAGCGAGGCTCGTAATGAGGAGCTGACTCAGCGCCTCAACACTTTGGAGAAGGGAGAGACCCCCGATCACTCCCACACCTAGTACCCCTTATCTATCTTTGTAATGTTAGGAAATTATTATGTAATAGTGTAGGACAAAAATTTTCGGGTAATAACCCGCCCCAATGTAAGAAAGTTATAAATGATTAATGAATATTGCAAGTTATTTATGAATTTGTGTTTGATGATTATAGTGTTGTGCCTTCAGAAAATTTAAATCTTTAAGACTCAACTTCTTAAACTATGCTCTTTTCTTTAAAATTTAAGATAATGCCGCCAAGAAAAGCCTTGAACGCAGCAGAAATCGAGCAATTAGTCACACAAAGAGTGGTTGCCGCTATAGCCACTTATGACACCAACCAAAATAGTTCTGCCAACAGAGATGGTGGTGCTTGCCGCACCACGGCAGGTACTGAAACCAACCCAAAAGGTTGCGGGATTAAGGGGTTCTTGAGTTGCAAGCCCCGATACTTTAACGGGACTGAGGGAGCCGTCGGATTGGTACGATGGTTTGAGAAATTGGAGTCTGTTTTCTGTGTCGGCGGATATGTTGAAGGAGACAAAGTGAAATTCGCCACCCACACTCTACAGGATAGCGCACTGACATGGTGGAAATCCTACGTCCAGTTAGTGGGAATCGATGAAGCCTATCAACTCGCCTGGTCCGTGTTGAAGCAAATGATGACGGACGAGTATTGTCCGAGAAACGAACTCCAGAAAATGGAATCAGAGTTCTGGAATCTATCAATGAAGGGAACTGACATTACAGGGTATACTAACCGATTCCACGAGCTGAGCATCCTGTGCCCACAGATGGTGACCCCCGAGTACAAGAAGATTGAGCGCTACATCTGGGGACTCGCCCCTCAAATTCAAGGCAATGTCACTGCCTCCCACCCAACCACCATTCAGGACGCCATCAGAATGGCCAACAACCTTATGGACCAAGTGTCCCGGAGAAACGAGGCCAAAGCCGGGGATAACAAGAGAAAATGGGAGGACAAGTCTGGGAAGAATACAGGCTCAGAATCCAAGAAGCCCGAAACCATCAAGGCCTACGTAGCTGGAGTCGAGACAAGGAAAGGCTACACAGGTACAAAGCCTTTCTGCACCCAATGCACCTATCAACACACCAAAGATCCCTGCCCAACCCCTTGTGGAAAGTGCAAGCGTCTTGGTCATTTGACCAAGGACTGTAAATTTTTAGTACCCCGGGTAACAACGGCGGCAATCAGAGGAGCTGCTATGAGTGTGGAGCTGCCGGGCACTTCAGGATTGAGTGCCCGAGGTTGAAAAATGGTGGAGGAGCTTAGGGGAGAGCTTTTGTATTGGGAGCAGGTGACGCTCGTCAGGATCCCCATGTGGTATCAGGTACGTTTCTTTTAAATGACATTTACGCTTACGTACTCTTTGATACTAGGGCTGATAGGAGCTTTATATCTGATAAATTTAGTAAGCAATTGAGTGCCACTCCTTTTCCCTTAGACAACTCTTATACTATAGAGCTAGCTGACGACACAATAATAAAGGCAAATAATATTATTAAGGAATGCACACTGAAGCTGGCAGATCATCCCTTTAAGATAGACTTGATGCCTATAGAACTCCAAAGTTTTGATGTGGTAGTTGGTATGGATTGGTTGTCACAAAATCATGCCGAGATTCAGTGTGGTAAGAAAGTGGTACGGATACCACTCCACAAGAAGAAGGTCCTAACAGTCCAAGGGGAAAGAAAGAACCGTCAGCTGAATGTCATATCCGGCTTAAGGACGTTAAAGTGTCTTAGAAAAGGATGCCACGCGTATTAGTCCAGATTGCAGAAAAAGAGTCGAAGGAAAAACAACTCAAGGATATTCCAGTGGTTTGTGACTATCCGAAGGTCTTCCCGGAAGATTTGCCTGGGCTTCCGCCAGCTAGGCAAGTGGAGTTCCACATCGACTTGGTGCTGGGAGCTGCACCGGTCGCAAGAGCCCCATACAGACTCGCTCCTTTTAAAATGCAAGAGCTATCCAATCAACTATAATATTTGATGGATAAGGGATTCATTCGACCAAGTTCCTCACCTTGGGGAGCTCCGGTCTTATTTGTGAAAAAGAAAGACGGATCCTTCAGAATGTGCATAGACTACCGAGAGCTAAATAAATTAACGCTAAAGAACCTCTACCCCCTTCCCAGAATTGACGATCTATTTGACCAACTACAGGGATCTAGCTTCTACTCTAAGATTGATCTGCGATCCGGTTATCATCAGGTAAAGGTTCAGGAAGAAGACATTCCCAAGACAGCGTTCATAACTCGTTATGGACATTATGAATTTCAAGTGATGCCATTCGGTTTGACCAACGCACCAGTTGTATTCATGGACCTCATGAATCGAGTGTGTAAACCGTATTTGGACAAATTTGTTATAGTGTTCATAGACGATATTCTTATCTATTCCAGAAATAAGGAGGAGCACGAACAACATCTCAAGCTGATCTTGGAGTTGTTAGAGAAGGAACAGTTATACGCCAAATTTTCAAAGTGTGAATTTTGGTTGCGAGAAGTTAAATTCCTTGGGCATGTGATCAACAGCCAGGGAATCCAAGTTGACCCATCAAAAATCGAGGCCATAAAGAACTGGGCAACTCCTAGAACTCCCACAAAAATCCGCCAATTTCTTGGACTTGCCGATTATTATAGGTGATTTATCGAAAACTTCTCAAAGATAGCAGGTTCCCTAACGGAGCTGGCTCGGAAAGAGGTGAAGTATAACTGGGGTGAAGAGCAGGATAAGGCGTTTCAACAGTTAAAGCAAAGGTTGTGTAGTGCACCAATTCTGTCCTTACCTGAAGGGACAGAAAATTTTATGGTCTACTGTGATGCCTCACACAATGGATTAGGTTGTGTGCTCATGCAAAGAGATAAAGTCATTTCTTACGCATCACGGCAACTCAAAATCCACGAGGTGAACTATACGACTCATGACTTGGAGCTCGGAGCAGTGGTGTTTGGTCTCAAGATATGGAGGCACTACCTGTACGGAACTAAGCGCACGGTGTTTACAGACCATAAAAGCCTTCAGCATATTCTAAATCAGAAAGAGTTAAATATGAGTCAACGTCGTTGGGTGGAGCTGCTTAGCGATTACGACTGCGAGATTCGTTATCATCCGGGTAAGGCGAATGTTGTAACTGATGCCCCGAGCCAAAAGGAACGGGTTAAACCATTGAGAGTCCGAGCCTTGGTCTTGACTGTACAGTCAAACTTGAACTCTCAAGTCCGCGGGGCACAAGAAGAAGCAGTCAATGAGGGTAATCCACTGGATGAAGCATTGAGACGAATGGATAAGCAGTTTGAAATCAAGCCAGATGGATGTCGGTACTTCATGGGAAGAATTTGGCTACCAAAATTTGGAGGATTAACAAAGCTGGTCATGGATGAAAGACATAAAACAACATATGCTATTCACCCAGGGTCAGATAAGATGTATCACGACCTGAAGGAAATGTATTGGTGGCCAAACATGAAGGCTGACATTGCTACGTATGTTAGCAAGTGCTTAACGTGTTTGAAAGTTAAGGCTGAGCACCAGAAACCATCAGGATTGTTGGTTCAACTAGAAATACCCTAGTGGAAGTGGGAAAATATCACCATGGACTTCATCACCAGGTTGCCAAAGACTTCTCGCGGTTATGACACCATTTGGGTGATTGTGGATCGAATGACAAGGACCGCACACTTCTTGCCAATCAAGGAGACTGATAAGATGGATAAGTTAACACGAATCTATCTTAAAGAAGTCGTCTCAAGGCATGGAGTACCTATATCAGCTATATCAGATAGAGACAACCGGTTCACATCAAGATTTTGGCAATCATCGCAAGAGGCGTTGGGTACACGCCTAGATATCAGCACAGCCTTTCACCCGCAGACGGATGGTCAGAGTGAAAGGACGATTCAGACTTTGGAAGACATGTTAAGGGCATGCGTTATCGACTTTGGCAAAAGTTGGGACAGGAACCTGCCATTAGTTGAGTTTTCCTCTAACAATAGCTATCACTCGAGTATTAAGACCGCTCCATTCGAGGCACTCTATGGACGAAGGTGTCGATCACCACTCTGTTCGACTGAGGTAGGAGATAGTCAGATTACTGGACCCGAGATCATCCAGGAGACTACAGAAAAGATAGCCCAGATTCAGAACCGATTAAAGATCGCGCGGGATCGACAGAAAATCTATGCGCATGATCGACGGAAGGATTTGGAATTTCAAGAGGGAGATCAAGTAATGTTGAAAGTCTCACCTTGGAAAGGCGTAATCCGTTTTGGGAAACGAGGAAAACTCAATCCTCGTTATATCGGACCATTCAAGATCACCAAAAGAATTGGTCCGGTAGCCTACCAACTCGATCTGCAGCCAGAGCTTAGTAACATTCATAATACCTTCCTCGTATCCAACCTTAAGAAGTGCCTGGCTGATGAAACACACGTTATACCCATGGATGATCTTGAACTAGATGATAAGTTGAACTTCATTGAACAACCCGTAGAAATAATGGACCGAGAAGTCAAGAAGCTAAAACACAGCCGGATCCCAATAATAAAAGTCAGATGGAACTCTAAGCGAGTCTTGAGTTTACATGGGAACGCGAAGATCAATTCCGGGAAAAATACCCTCATCTGTTCTCAAATACTCAAGCAGTGGAGAACACGAGCTAATTTCGGGACGAAATTCCATTAATAGGGGCAGACTGTAACATCCGACATTAAACCAGGTTAGCAGCTAGGACCTATCAGTATTTAATAGCCAATTATAACCTAATCAGTGGTCATTAGAAATTAATCAAGGTGATTAACAATGTTTATTAGGAAATTCAACTCAATTAGAATCAAATTCATCGGTGCGATGAACCGGGAAATCAATTAATCCGATCAATTTACGATATGAGGGATTAATTCAACTAAGTACATAATTAAATTATGATTAGTGACACTAACCATACACTAATACAATTACTTAACATTAATTATGCAAGACTAAAACAATTCATTAAAACAACGCATCCAAAAGTATTTATTAATTTACAAGAAAAGGGAAATACAAGAATACATTTCTAAATACATTTATACAAAAAAAAAAAAACAAATTACATGGATATACCATGTAGTGGCCGGCCCCTAGGAACATAGGTGTTGACTTTCATTTTTTATTAATAAAACACCATACACAATCACCATCATCACATTTTACTTTTACACTCCATAAAGATTTACACTCCACCTTCACATCCAACATCATTGAAAATATATTTTCACCCTCTATAAATAGAGAGTTTTTCATTCATTTTAATCACACCAAAACTTTCCTTTCTCTCCTCTCAAAACAGGCTCCAACACACACACACACTACACACATTTTCTTTCAAGTGTTCTTCAAGAAATTTAAGTGTTTTTGGGTGCAAATCTTGCAAGAATTTCAACTTCTTCTCAAGTTCATACTCTAAATACATCAAAGTAAGTAAATACTAGCTTATTTCATCTATTAGTTATGTTTATATAAGTCTTGCATAATATATATAATCACCAACAACAACAAGTTTCATAAAAACTCAAGTTTATAAATCACTAATTTTTGTTTTTAAGTTGTTTTCTTCAAATGTGTTTATAAATATATAAACACATCATGTAAGTGTAAATATTAGATAACAAGTGATATATATGTGTTTTATAACTTTTATACAAGTAGTCTTTGAATAAACAACAAGAATCACTAGTTATTTCAAGTTTATAAACTACGGATTTTCAGCAGAAAATTTACATCGAATTTGAAAAATCATAACTAATTTATAACTTAATGAAATGAGTTGATTCTTATCTCAAGAGTTAGATCTATGTCTTAACTATAAATCTGAAAGTTTTTAAAATTTATTTTGGAGTTTAAGACCCCTAGAAATTATTTGGGAAACCGAAAGTTTGACAGCTCAAAAATGGCTAACATAGGGTTTTCAACAAGCTTTTTCCCCAACCTAAACATCTCAAAAAATGGTCGTTCTTGACTTTAATAAGTCGTTGTATATAGTAGTTTACTGTCCAAGAAAACCAAAGCCTAAAACGTTTTGGAGCTTGGTCAAAAAGAGCCTCAAAGTAGGCCGAAAAACCTTCAAAAAAGCTGGAAAATTATATATATATATCTAAACTTGACGTTATTAGTGGGTTTTATTTATAAACTTGTAATGTTGGGTGATTTAAGACATAAAAATCTATAAATATACATATTATCATATATAAGAGTTATTAAGTACGTATTATGACTTAGGACTCGATTAAACGTATCCGGTGCATCAACCGTCAAAGAACGAAAACTTGCATTTTCGCGAATATTTTGTCATCGCACGCTCGGTGAGTCCTCATTGCCCCTATTTTCACAATGTTATGTTTTGGGGTTGAAATACATGCTTCGTTTTCATATTGACACGAAAACAACTTCATTTCTATTATGTATTACACATGTGGTTCCATCAGCCCTTTTATCATGAACCTTAATCGCATTTATTTGTAAGCGCGAATATATTGTGGTTAGATCTATCGGGAGTCATGTCCCCCATTCGGGTTAGTTCGGCTCGGCTAACAGCGAGTGCATATATATTTAACACACGGTATTACGTATGGGAATACTGCACAGGGCAAACTCATTTAATTAAGCTTCGATTGCATGATGGTTTATGTGTAAGACATAACATGGAATGTATGATTTTTTATAAATTCAAACTTAACTGTTGTTGTCCATACAAGTCAGATTTATGTGTAAACCTATGAGCTCACCAACAATTTTGTTGACTTTTTAGCGTGTATTTTCAGGAAATTAAGGCAAGTGTGCCATCAGATGTATTTTTCAAGCTTCCGCACCTAAGGAGTCACATGCATTGTCGAAACTACGGGAGATTTAGCTGCATTATTTTTAATACTTTAATTATGTACTTAAATCTCTGTATTGTGCGAACTTCTTTTTCTTCATATCAGGCTATGTATAACCTTACTATATTTTAAAGTTTTATCAATGTATTTTTAAAACGTCCATATAGTGGTCGTTCGTTATGATTATGGTTATGTTTCCGCGATGTCACGCTTCGTTGCCAACCGGGGTAACGGGGTGTGACACTGTTGGAATGTATTTTTGTTGATGGAATACAAAGTATAGTGTCTATTTTGTAATTAGTTAATAGTTGTAAAAAATGTATATAATAGTGCTTTGACTTTCAAAATAGAATAGATCTGACAGTTATTTTGGCACCCAATTGAATTCACAATAGAGCTACTGTTCACGAACATTCTCAATCATCATTGTGTAATCATCAGTTCAATCAATACAATCATTCGGTCAGTTTTAATTCTGTTTGTTGATCTTGATTATTTGATATAAGTGTTTGATTGTTAAGAAACTACATTTCACAATTGGTATCAGAGCTTCTAGGGGTGAATTTTTTATTCTGAAATTGAAATTTCGAAGTGTTCTTGAAAAACCTATGAATCATCAAGGGTTTTTAATCTGTTCATCATACAATCTGAAATTTGGATCGAAGGAAAAGGACAAGTAGTTGACTCAATTGACTATAATCTTGTTTTGATTCATCAAACACAGAAAAATATCTAGTGATTCTTCTGAAATTTTGAAAAACCCAAAGTTCATCACTGTTCTATTTAAAAATCACGTCTAAATCTATTTTTGGACAATATTTTTTCACAAAAAGTATTTGTAATCATAATCCTTACCTTTGATTTCAATTTGATTATATATGACTGTGTTTTACGAATTAATTTGAGTTTCAGACTTGAATATTCTGAAAAACTAAGAAACTCGATACACACTTAGTTTATGTGCAATTCGAGTTGACTGTCTTTGTAAATCGAGTTGACATCAAGTGTCAATCTAGTTGAAATTGTTAATCAATCGAGTTGACTTGCTTAATCAATCGAGTTGACTTAACGAATCAATCGAGTTGACTTACAATTTCATTCGATTTCTCAATAGATACGAGTTGACACTCATTTAATCCGAAATTGATCCGAAGTTAATTTCAACAAGAAAATAATCAGAAGGTTTCAATCGAGTTTTACAGAATCTCAATTCGAGTTGTACTTGGTGTTACTCGAGTTTCACTGAAATTTAATTCGAGTTTCACAAAAGATCAATTCGAGTTTCACTCAAGTTAATTCAAGTTTTACAGAAGCTTAATTCGAGTTTCACTCAAAACTTATTCGAGTTTTACAGAAGCTTAATTCGAGTTTCACTAAAAACTTATTCGGGTTTTACTCAAAGTTTATTCGAGTTTCATTAAAAGCTCATTCGAGTTTGACAACAGCTTCATTCGAGTTTAACGCAGCATCAATCGAGTCTTACATAAGTCATTCGAGATTCATCATTGTTTGATTCAAGTTGATTATTGCTTCTAACAAGTGACTTTGTTATAGATTCGAGTTGATTCAATAGAGTTTCACTAATCATTCTTACAAAGGTTGATCAACTTTCAACTGTTGATCAACAATTTCAATTTCAATCAAAGTTCATCAGATCTTGGATAGTTTCCAAAATATCAATCACAATTTCAAAAAGACTCTCTACCAATGGGATCAGAAACCAAACCCCCAATTCTTTATCGCGGAGAATACCTCCAATGGAGGGAGAGGTTTTTAGAATTCATAAGTTTTCATGATTTGTCGGAAGAGATGTTAAAATCCTTAACAGAAGGACTAGCTACATACATGGAAACAATTCCTGGAGTACCCACTCGTAATCCCCCAATTCCACCAAGGAAATTTGAGGTTACAAACTTGACTGAGGCACAAAAGAAAAGAAAGTTAGGGGATAAAACTTCCAGGAAATTATTACTGATCTCAATCCCCAATGACATTTACACATGTCTCACAAACACAAAAACCGCCAAATCCATATGGGATGAGGTGTGTAAACTTATGAGGGGATCTGACAGAGCTGCAACAAACAGAGCTAGAAACAGTCTGATGACATTCGAGAATTTTCGAGCTCGTGAAGGAGAACTACTGGAAAACACTTTCCTGAGGTTTGTTAGTTTGGTAAGTGAAATGAAAAGAAATGGAGTGACAAAGTCCAATCTGGACATAAATGTCAAGTTCTTAAGCATACTGAACCCTGATTGGGAGAAGTATGCCATTATAATCTAGCAGACAAAGGACATTGAAGATATGGATTTTCATATGATTTTTTAGAACCTCAATAACTACCAAGAGGTTGTATTGAGGAAATTATCTGGCAAGAAGAAAGCTGAGAAAGAGACTGTTGACCCGTTGGCTTTACGAGCAGAGAAGAAGTACAAATATAAGCTGAAAAAGGAGAAAAAGGCAGTAGTCAGCAGTAGCTCTTCCGAATCAGAAACCTCAGATTCATCTGCAGATTCTGAGATTGAAGAAATGAAAAGGCAGATGGCACTGCTAACCAAAACATTTCAAAAGAAGTTCTACCGTAAGCCAACCAACAATAAGATGCGCTACAAGACTGGCTCGAGGAAAATTGAAAAGAAGGAAAAATATGAAAAATCTGGAGAGAGCAGTAGCAGAAAAGCTGACAAATATGAAAAATCAGATAAGTCAGCAAAGAAAGATTTAGAGAAAAAGTGCTATAACTGTGGAAAACCAGGTCATTTTGCCCGTGAATGTAGACTACCAGTAGTCAAAACTGTTACTACTATACATGAAAGGCTCTCTTAGCCAAAGAAAAAGAGGTTGGAAAAGCTCTTATGGCGGAGGATGACCATTGGTTACAGTTATCTGAAGATGAAGACATACTAGATGAGGACGCTCATATTTGCCTGAATTCAGAGGTTCTCAATGAGTCGGAATTAAGTGAGTCAGCCACGATAGCCGAGGATGAAGTATGGGTTGGACTAACAGATGAGGAGGATGAGGAAAGACAAGAGTCTGAGGAGGAAGAGACTGAAGAAGTTGCGTTGATGGCAACTGGAAAAACTGATGACAAGGATAATGAAGATTCAGAGTCAGAAAGATCAGATGGTTCAGACACACCCGAGGTAAATTCTAACTCTGACTCTGAAATTGATAATTCTTGTGTGCCAGAAGAGAAATTAACTCAAATGGCCTTTATGCTTAAGAAATTTGAAAAATCATTAAAGGCTGAAAAGAAGAATGCTCACTCTTTGGAAAACAAGCTACGTAATGAACATAATTTAATTTTAGATTTTTCCAAAGATAAAGCATTAGCCTTACGAGCAGTTTCAGATTTACAAGACAAAGAAAGATAACTTCAAAGCAAAATACAAGAACTTAATCATAATATATCTGACCTACAAGAAAGACTGAAAATGGCAGAATTAGAAGCTTCAACTTTTTCTGTAAAATATCATGCTATTTTTTAAGAAAGAACTAAGCTTTATGAGAAAATAAAGAAGATGGAAGATGAATTTATCAAAAGAGGGCGAACAGATCAAACCATTTATTTAAATCAACCAAGGGAAAATCCCAAGTATCTGACAAAGGCTATATCCAGTTCACCTACTTTATATGATGTCAGATATATGAACTTAGGATTAAAAATGACTTTTATGAAAGCATCTGATGAAGTAGAAATTAGTGAAGAAACAAAAAGATTAAGATCAGACAAAATGCAAAATTCTGTTGATTATAACAGAATAAATGAATCAAGCAATAATACTAATATCAAAGAAGAGTATATTCAGACATATTCTGAAAAGGATTTATCTGAATCTCCTACTAAATCTCTAAAGTTATACTTGCCCTTTTCAATTCTAGAAAAGATAAATTCTGATCTAGAATTGAAAATTAAAAACTTTGAGACAGATAATAAATCTCTTAAGGCTGAACTCAAAATTCTGGAACGAAAATTACAAAAACAGCCTGAGAACAAAAACTTGTCTGATCCATCATCTTCAACTTCTCTAGATTCTATCAATTCAGAAAAGAAATTTGATCTGTTTATGAACTCTGACTTAAATTCCTTAGAGGAAATTTTTGTTAAAATTGATGATTTTGTACAACCTTTACATAACAAATAATCAGATGATCAAAAAGAACCTGTTAAAATTCTTCAAAGAATTTCTACAGATTCAATAAAATCATCTGAAAATTTACCAACTTTACAACAAAAGAAGGAGAAAACAAAAGTTATTTTAGATACTCCTAAATTTGAAAAGGTTGAATCATCTTCTACAGAGAACTCAATTACACTTAGAGTCCAATCTTCAAACGGTAAGATAAATTTACAGAAGAAACAAGTTTCTAAGATTACTAATTCTAATGTTTCTTCTATGTCAGATATTATTGTGAACGGTTCAAGAAAGCAAGTTTGGAGAAAGAAGAAGAGAGAACAGAAAAACAAGAGTGGCGCGTGAAGAAAAATATTGTTACAGATAGAAATAGCAACTTTGAAAACTCTGTCTGTAATAATAAATTTGTTGATAATTCTTGTATAAAATTCTCTCGAACAGACTTAATTGCTTTGAATTCTGGTGCATGTAAATCTTTAATTGTAAAATCTGATAAGCTCGTCTGGCAATCGAAGAAAAAGGACCCATTTTTTAAATAGAAAAAGGTTCCACAGCAAAGTATTTCAAAAACAGTTCCACCAAGAATTGTACAAAAGTGGATACCTAAAAGAACTGATCAAAAATGGGTACCTAAATCATCATCAAATGTAAAACTAAAAGCCATATCTGATGAGAAAACAAGTCATAAACTGCATGATTTACCTAAATCAAAAGTACCCAACTATAAGTGGGTACCTCATATGCTATTTCGTCTTATAGGTAAATCATGTATGGTATCTTGACTCCGGATGTTCGAAGCATATGACCGGACAAAGAGACACACTTACGAACTTTGTAGAAAAGTTCTGTGGGACGGTCATGGACATAATTTGTTTAGCATCGGACAGCTGTGTGATAAAGGATTGGAAGTCAACTTCAAAGCCAATCGGTGCAGCATTAGATCCGGGGAAGGTAAAGAAATACTGGCAGGAAACAGTAAAACCAATCTGTACTCCATTGACTTAGCCGCCATTAATTTAAAGAAGAATGTCTGCTTACTGTCAAAAGCTACATCAAACACAACATGGTTATGGCATCGTCGTCTTTCACATCTGAACTTCAATGAATTAACCAACCTAGCGAAAGGCGGGTTAGTTAAAGGGCTACCAACTCCCAAATTCCAAAAGGAGCAGTTGTGTGCCACATGTGAAAAAGGAAAGATGACAAGAGCTTCACACAAATCCAAATCCGAACACTCAACAACGAGAGCACTTGAATTACTACATATGGATTTGTGTGGACCAATGAGACTACAATGCATTAATAAGAAAAGATACATATTGGTGATAGTTGACGACTATTCACGGTACACACGGGTTTTCTTCCTGGGGTCCAAATCAGATGCTACCGAAATCATCATAGACTTCATCCGGAAAATTCAAGTGAAGTTGCAACTTACAATTCAGTCAATCCGCTCAGATAACGGAACAGAATTCAAGAACAAATCGCTTGAATCATTTTTGAATTCTGTAGGAATCACACATCAGTTTTCAGCTGCTAGAACTCCACAACAGAACAGTGTCGTCGAACGAAGAAATCGGACACTAGTGGAATCAGCAAGGACGATGCTGGCATATTCTAATCTACCGTTGTTCTTATGGGCTGAAGCAGTTGCAACAGCTTGTTTCACACAGAATCGTTCAATCATCAATAAAAGATTCGGAAAGACTTCTTATGAACTAATAAATTAACAGATACCTAATATTAAATTTTTCCATGTCTTTGGATGCAGATGCTTCATTCTAAATGAAAAAGACAACCTTGGAAAATTTAATTAAAAGGCAGATGAAGGTATATTCTTAGGCTATTCAAAGGAGTCAGTCGCTTTCCGTGTCTACAACAAGCGAACCAAGACAGTCAACGAGAGCGTCAATGTTAAATTTGATGAAGGATTGGTAATGGCTTCTGAACATACCAGTTCAGAACCCGAACCTAACAAGCAGACTTCAATGGAGTCACCTGAACAGAATGTTGAAAATTCTGAATTAAATAAATTGTTTGAGAATTTTTCTGAAGACTACTTTGAGAAGCCCAAAACTAATGTTCTAAATTTGGTGCCTGACAGGATTACTGAAGATCCAGTCGTAGTCTCCGATTATTCTCATCAATAAGTATTAGAAGAAACTGGAGAAGCCTCAACAACAGATGTGCACTTGCCAACTGAAAATGCACAACCCATTGAACCTCCGGAACTTCTGAAACCCCCTTAACATCCGTAAATTCAGAAACTCCTAACTCAGAAATCCTACCAACTACATCTGAAGCAATCCCCCGAACTACATATTTAGACCGTAATCCCAATCAAGACCACATCAAACTGTATCCACATACTTTCAAGTGGACTAGAAATCACCCAATAGAAAACATTATTGGTGATCCATCTGATTCAGTCCAAACCAGAAGAGCCACAATAAACGAGTGCCTATTTTCAAATTTTCTCAGCAAAATAGAGCCTATGAATGTGAAAGAAGCACTTTTGGACGCTGATTGGATTGTTGCGATGCAAGAAGAACTGAATCAGTTCGAACGGTTGAAGGTCTGGAGACTTGTTGAACGACCAAAAGACAAATCTATCATTGGCACAAAGTGGATCTTTAAAAACAAAAAGGACGAACATGGATTAATCATTCGCAATAAAGCTCGCCTCGTTGCCAAAGGATATAGTCAACAAGAAGTGATTGACTACGATGAGACTTTTGCACCTGTTGCACGAATAGAAGCGATTAGAATGTTTTTAGCTTTTGCCGCTCATAAAAACTTTACTGTTTATCAAATTGATGTTAAAATTGCGTTTTTAAACGGGGAATTAACCGATGAAGTATATACATATCAGCCCGAAGGCTTTACTGATCCTTTGAAACCTGATCATGTATATATTTTAGACAAGTCACTGTATGGTCTTAAACAAGCACCGCGTGCTTGGTATGATGCACTTTCAACATATCTGTTGAAATGTGGATTCAACAAAGGTGCAGTCGACGCAACCCTGTTTATAAAACATCAGGGGCCGGATATTATAGTAATACAAATATATGTAGATGACATAATATTTGGGTCTACAAATCCTGAATTTTGTAAGAAATTCGCATTCATAATGTCCCATAAATTCGAAATGAGCATGATTTGAGAAATAAATTTTTTCTTAGGATTACAAGTTAAACAATTGACTGATGGTATTTTTATTAATCAGTCAAAATATATACAAGACATGTTAAAGAAATTTAACATGGTTAACAGTACTCCTATGAAAACTACCATGGCTCCGGATTCAAAGTCAAAACTCGATGAGCACATTTCGGGGAAACCTGTAGATGTGACTCACTATCGAGGTATAATTGGGTCATTAATGTATTTAACAGCCAGTAGACCGGATATTATGTTTGCTACATGTGTATGTGCTAGATATCAGGCGAATCCAAAAGAATCACATTTAACAACTGCAAAAAGAATTTTAAGATATCTCAAGGGAACTCCAAACCTTGGTTTGTGGTATCCTAGAGAATGTTCATTGAATTTAACTGCTTTTTCTGACGCTGATCACGCAGGTGATAAGATGGACAGAATAAGTACGTCTGGTGCAGTACAATTCTTAGGTGACAAACACGTATGCTGGTCATCCAAGAAACAACACTGCGTTTCATTGTCTACAGCTGAAGCAGAATACGTAGCTGTTTCATCATGTTGTTCTCAGGTGTTGTGAATGAAAAGCCAACTGCGAGATTACGGGTTTACACCACAGAAGATAGCTATCTACTGTGATTCTCAGAGCGCAATTGTTATTGCATCAAATCCGATGCAACATTCAAAAACAAAACACATCGACATTCGGTACCATTTAATAAAGGATCACGTTGAAAATGGAAATATAGAATTATACTTTGTTCCTACTGAATATCAACTAGCTGATTTGTTTACCAAAGCGTTAGTTGAATCGTTAAGATTTAATAATAGAGTAGTTTCAATTTATAATTTTTAAATTTACAATTTTAATTGATTCTAATCTGATGTTAAATTCTTGAATTTTAAAAGTTCAATTTTTTTTTTGTAATTTAACAAGATCTGGATTGTCATGTGCAGGGGGAGCAGAAAGTAAATTTATCTTATTTTGAGAAAATCTGATAAAATTTATCTGATAGTTTGTAGGGGGAGCGGAGTTGAGAAATATGATATACATTTGAGGGGGAGCAGCATTCAGAAATTAAAGGGGGAGCATTTTAATATTTTTAAATTTTATTGTGAGTTTAATATTTTTTTGATTGTGTGTATTTTCAATTTTTTCTAAGTCTATTTTAAAATTTTTTTTGAAAATCAGAATTTTTTTGTTGTTTTTGTTTTGCTATGTTGAATTTTTTTTTTTTTTGAAAAGATAGTGGGTTTTGTTGATAAATGGGTTTATAAATGGTGATTTGAAAGTGGGCCGGCTAAATTTTTTTTTTTTTCAAATATGGGCCGGGTATGTACTTCTATAAATTTGAAATTCAAATTTCAAATTTACTTTTTCAGAAAACCGAAAATTGCCATCTTCTTCAAAAAGCTTCCTTCACCATTAAGCAATCTAAAAACCCACATATCTTCATCTGATTCAAGAAACAAGTTCATTATATTGTGAGTAAATTTTTTTTGGTTTGTTTCTTGTATTGTTACATAGTTCATTTCAGTTTTTGAATATGCATGTGACTGTGCTCGTATAAAGACGTATTTTGTGTGTTCATGGTGTTCATAATTTTTGTTCACTAAAATGAAATTAAATGTGTGGTATGTTTCGGTTTATGAATGAAACCACACAAACAGAAATTTCGATTTTAGTTTCAAAAACCTTCGTGTTCTTCATGTTTCTGAAATTTGAATTTTTAACAACTTTATTGTTGTTTTTACTCAAAGTTCAGTAAATCAAATGTGTTTGAAATAGATTTTCGAGTATGGTTCATAATTTTTATCGATGAAAATGTTCCTAGAATTAAATTTTTAAAAATCAGAGTGTTTATACTTGAAAATAATTTCAAGAACATTTTCTCGAATAAAGGTTAACTCGAGAAACCATTCTGTTTTGTTCGAGTTGAGTAATATGGTGATCGAGAAACTCTGAGTGTTATTCGAGTTGACAGTCACTTTAATCGAGAAAATTCTATTTGTTACTCGAGTTGATCAGTTTGACACATAAGTTTCATTCGAGTCTCGATTGATACATTGCCCGAGAGACCTTAAGTGTCATTCGAGTTGGTTCAATGTTATTGAAAATGATTCTGCTTCATGCGAGTTTGTGTTAGGCTTCAATCGAGTTGGTCACACTTATTTCATTCGAGTCTTAGTATACTTCATTCGAGTTGGACTAATTGATCATTCGAGAAACATCATGACTTAATCGAGAACTTTCATGTTCTATTCGAGTTTAATCCAAGTGTAATTCGAGTTGAATCAAGTCTTATTCGAGAACAATCAAGTCTTATTCTAGAAAACATACAATTCATTCGCGTTGATTCACAGAACAATTCGAGTTTGTTCATGTATCATCCGAGATTTCTCTAGAGTCATTCGAGATGGATGAAGTTTCATTCGAGTTTCTATTAAATTTTTTAATAAGTGTTGGATTTTTAATGTTTTAAGAATAATGTGACATCTTTTCAAGAAATTGTTATAAATTTGTGTATTTCTAACATTGGTCTCTGAACGATTGACTCTAGAATCCTGTCAATAATATTTTATTATTGTCTGGAATCCCGATGCCTTAAACAGAAAATCACAAATTTTTATAATTTCTAACAAAATGTTATATTTTTTTACTTTGAATGAGTTCATTTGTTTACCTGCATTGTCTAACATGATTCTTATTTGTGTACAGGTTTCAAATGGCATCCCCAAGTCATTCCCAAAATTCTAATTCATCTGATTCCATTCATCCTCAAACCATACACTAGTATCTAAACCCGTCCGCTCAACCTCAATGACAAGACCTTCACCTTCAACCATCATACCAGACAACCAACTTGTAAAACCCAAACATTGCCTGCCTTTCAAAGACAATAACCATCGTTTGGATACAAAAGTCATCAAGGTCAGTCACCCCATCATAGTATATATTCTCAAAGGCCATCCTTTGGGATATCTTCTCCAATACAAACCTTCAATCCCACAAGTATACCTTTAACAATTTTGGCACACTGTCAAACTTGTTCCAGCAGATGGTAACCACCATTTCAAAGTTACCATTGATCAATATAAATCCAAGATTACTCTAGCCAGACTTCGCCACAACTTGTTTCTACCGAGACGAATTGACACAATTAACTTCCCAGAGTTAGCTGATTTTGAAGATTTTTTTACCGATGAGGAGTTAGTGCATGACCTCATCTGCTTAGGTTATTCAAAGCCACTTCCTAAGAGCTCCAAGGTGCAGCATTCACTGTCTAAGGATTTTCATTGAATTGCTTTTAATAAACATTATGACTATGCACAATGCATATGGGAAGACCTCTAAGATATTGTGCTTGCTAAGACAACAAACAGATCGAGGAAATTTGTTCTGCTTCAGAGGTTCATACAAAATCTAATCTGAGGGATCCTCCAAGCCAATGAGAATATACCAAAACGAGCAAACTCACAAAGATGTCCAGACTACGTAATGATGAGTTTACATGAGGTGCCAGATTCTCCCAATGCAAATATAATGCCGATTCCGGAATCTTTGTTAAAGTATGCAGATCCGAAAAGTGAGAATGTGAAGATGAATAGGATAGATCATGCTCCAATAGAGACCCAAGAACCGGGTTCTCTTACCCAAGGAGTGATAGGGAGAGAGGAACTTCAGCAAGGGGCTGAAGTTCAGGAAGCCCAACTTGTGAGTGATGGAGTAGAAACAGTGAGGGGTGGTGAGGAAGAAGCTGGTAGTTCTGATTCTGAGCGTACGTTGTCAAATATACAAGAGGGAGCAGAGGAAGGAGATGATGGTAATGATGGTGATGATGGTGATAATAGTGATAATGGTCATGATCATGATGAGGGAGGAGCAGCTTTGATGGATATTGTTCATATTGCTCAGGAGAGTGTGAGGGATGTACTTAACCTAGAGAGCCGGGAATTACCCGCATCTACTGTTAGCTCCCCTCTCGGAGTTAGCATTGAAGAGGTCAGTATCCCACTGACAAGTGCACACCCAACCATCCACTCAATCTCCTCTCAACAGGAGACTGTTTCATTTGAGCACCGGGATGAACCACAAATTCTATCCGATAGTCATTTAGACTTTATGGATATTGAAATAAGTACACATCTGCCCGAGTGTACAACTTCCATTAAAACACAAATTCAAGAACCAATATAGATTAGGACACTTGAGTTGACTTCATATGTTGAAGTAAGTGCGGCTGAACTTAGTGTTCCCGCCGGAACATCCTCAGCTACGGAAGCATTCGTTGCTCCGTCGCTTGAAGAGGGTGGAAGTCCAGTTAGAGTGACAACTCTGCCAACTCTAAGTACTGGCCACAGAGAAGTTCTTTTTACAAGTTCAACTGTTGTGACAACTGGAAGTCTGAGTGACCCAGTGGTGAATCATTCCCCATTTGTTACTGAATCATCACTAAGTCAAGCCTTGAATGCAGCTGTTGCGGGAGTGAATAATCATTTCTCTGCTCAGTTATCTGAAGTGATGGCCCAAATGTCTAATATTCATAAATTTTTAAAGGGTAAGTCAGTGGCTGAAGAATTTGTCAAACAATCTGATCCACATCAAGCAATAGATGAGTTGAGGGAAGAACTGAAAGATTTCGTTTTTGAACAATTTGACGAAATGAGAGAAAGAATGATCAGTTTGGAAAGTACAGTGATTACTGCTCTAGGCAACCTATCTGAGAGGGCGGCGGCAGTTGAGGAGACGTGTAAGGCGCAAGTTTCATAATCAAAACGTAAGCATGATGAGCATGATGAAGACTCCGATGATGCTCCTCATGAGGGGGAGAAGAGGAGGAAGCTTGCTGATCCTACACCAGGAACTCTAATGATTCCATACCCTGAGAAGGAGACAGAGGTGAGAGAAAAGGAAGCAGGAAGCTCAAAAGAACCTGCTGATGTACAAAGTGAGCTGGGATTGATTCTTCATGAAGATGTTCCAGTTCCTTTGAACATTCATTCAGATATCTATTACTTTGAGGAGTATAATGATTCGGACGATGACAATCAAGCGGTTAAGGATAAGATGTTGATGATTCAAGGAGTAGAAACTGAAGGAGAGAGAGAGAGGAGTATGTTGAGTTATCTGAGGATGATGATATGATCACTTTGACTGATATTGATTTTCAGGGTGAAAGGATTGAAGAAGAAGAGGAGTTAGTTCAAGAAATTTTGAAAGAGTCTATACCGACACCGACGGTTGAAAAGCCTGAGGTTGTTATTCAAGTGAAAGAGGAAGTTGATGAGTTTCCGGTAGAAAATGTGGTTGTTCCAGAAAGCGTAGAGTTGAATGAAGTGGAGGTTATGGAAAGGTTCTTTAACGAATATATTCTTGCGGATGAATCGCAGAAACAAAACCGACTTAGATTCGAAGCTCAACAGGTGGTGCAGAGAGAAATAAAAGATATGCTCAGATTGTTGAATAAGGATGAGATAAGTAAAAAGAAAGTTAAAAAGCTTGAGCTATCTGCAAAACGGTCAGCTGAGTTCATCAAGAAAAGGAATAAATTGCCACATCTTGAAGACATTTTGGAGAAATGAATTTTTTGTAAGAAACAAGCTCCGTGTTCGTTTCTTAAGTTGTTTAGGGTTTTGGAGCCGAACATGCCAAATCTTGTTAATTATGCAAGTTTTCTGAGAAACAAGACGCTAGTAGTTGATAAAGTGAAGAGTGAGTTCAGGATAGTTGATTTAGTCAAAATTTAAAAAGGTGTCAAGACCGTCCCTTACGGGGCAGTCCTGAATGACTAGGTCCCAAGGAGCAATACAACATCAATCACAACTAAGATAGAATTAATAAAATGCGGAATTAAGTCATTAAAGAAATTAGGATTATTTTACAATAAGTTTAAAAGTAAACTATAAAGGGCACAAGGACACTAATCTAGTACATAACCACAATGCATGTCACTGCTTCTACCCAAACCACCACCATAATCAATTCATTCGATACCAATTTTAGTTGAAGTAGTGGTCTAGTGACTTCAAATTCGAGCGAGCAGATCCTAAAGACTTGGGTCAGCTGGACCTTTTCCTTTGATTAAACCTGTAAAAAGATTCAACAACAACTGTAAGCGGGGCTTAGTGAGATTATAGATTTAACAGTTTACATGCCATGACAATTTTAAGCGGAGACTTGACTTTGACTTTTGACTTTTATCTCTGACTTTGACTTTAAGCGCGATTTTGACATGACTGCCGCTATCAGCCAGACATTGTGAGACATATGACTTAAGATCGGATGATGTTTAATCCCACGCACACGCTTTTAATTGTGGGGGCCAACCACATACTGGGCTAGCTACCAGTAAGACAACATGGGTAAACATCGGAGTAGACTTAATCACAGACTGATATGGACTTTCTCAGACTTGAATTATACGGAAGCATATGAAAGTATTGATATCAAGGCAATTGACATTCAAAGTAATGAATCAAGATAGCAACAATAATATATCCAAGACTAATTCAGACTGTAAAGACAAATGTGCATGATGATATATTAAAAGCTATCATGATCCACAGGGCATCACCGTACCAAGGTGTGCACAGGTCACATTCTAGCTGAGCATATGGACTTTCAAAATAAAGCTAGAACAACAATATGTCTCACAGGAAGACAAGCATGTATACAGTTATATCTATAACTCACAATTACTGGTTTTTATTGCATGGCTGTTGACTTTGACTTTCGCAAGCGGATTAAATCCACCACCTGAGTTATCTCAGGATTTAGCTTTTGACTTTACTGACTTTAGCTCTGACTTGCTTCTCTGACTTTGACTTGACTTGACTTTATTGACTGATCTTGGCTTTAATTGCTTTAACTTGACTTTTCTGGCTTGGCTTTACAGGCTTTGACTTATAACATAGTTCAAATTAGTTGAACCTGTTAATTTTTAACGACATATCAAATTACATAAGCTTATTGACTTTACACAACTTAATTGTGTAATTCTATTGAATTCTCAGATTTTATGAAGCTTATGTATGAACTTATTCATTTATTGACTTATGATATCATCGCATACTTTGTTGTATTGATAATTAGGCTTATGATGTAGCCTTGACATTATTTGGATGACTTTATGATCTTATATGCATTTCTTGTTATTAAAATCTCACTCTATGTTTTCCTTTAATTCTCATGGCAATGAACTATATGACCGTTTAACATATACTTATTGAAATGTTCATAAGTCAGACAAAAGTATGCTTCATGACGAATTAAATACTATGGTTTATATTTTACTTCCTTTATAATATGCGTTTATAATTCGAGACACACACTTAATTACACTGACACCTTTAATATGTATATAAGTACATAATATATGTATGGCATGTAAAAGACTGTTGGCATCCTTTATTATATCAAGCTAGGTACACAATTTTGTGTTCAATACATGAGCATATATCGTAATTAAGCACACATTTAAACATGATACTCGTTATACACTTTCTGTTTTAACATATAAATCCACACATAAGTGCTACATGATAACTTAAAATAAAGTGTTAAGGTGAGGCTATCCAAAATCATAAATCACACACACTCATGTAGTGCACATATGTATGAATGTATTTATATTTGTTTCTGTCACAAATTCTGCACATGTATTTATATATATATATATATATATTTCACATACACCATATATCTATATATAATATATACACGCACAGCACACATGTACATTTATATTAGGTGCTGATTTTGTTTTAGTTTCTCAGCACCCAACACATACATATTCGAGAAACAATAATAAAAGAAGGGTAGCTGAACTTGTTTCAGTTACACACACTGCACACACATCCCCAATTTGTGCAAAGGAAAGTGAAAATGTTGTTGTCACTGTTTTATAAACTCACAGCCACACACACACACACTAAAGACTATATTCATGAAAGAAAATGACAGGGCTGTGCAGCTTCTATTTGGACAGCATATAAAGGGCTGCTGTTTCTCGGTTTTGGACAGCCCATAAAACCGAATATGGGTGCTGATTTTGCTTTATATTAACAGCTCACACATACACACATACCATATCTATGAAACTTCAGAAAATAAAAAGGAAGAAAGTTGCTATAGGGCTGCTTCTTTTTCTGTTTTGACTCACTGAACCCACACAAATATACACATTTGAAAACAAAAGTGAAGCTGGACTGCTCTTCCTGTTTGGACAGCTATAAATCGACACACACATACATCCTATACTATATTTATGAAACATGAAGGTTGCTGTCTCTGTTTTTAACTATCAGCGCACACACACATGCATACATTTGACCAAGATTACAAATAAAAGGGTTGTTGCAATCTGTTTTCATTTGGACAGCAACATCGATACACACATACACACATTAGTACTTATATTGCAAAAGAAAGGCTGCTGGAAAAAAGATTGATGGACTTTTCTGTTTTTGACGGCCCACAAACATCCGAAATAAATGTTGAAATAGAAGTGTTGGACTGACTTGCCTTTTTCACTCACAGCTCACACACATACCCATTTTATGCAACAAAATAAAGGAGGTGAGTTGTTGCTTTATCTCTGTTTCCAACGATACACTTACACACACATATATACACTTTTTAGTAATTAAAAATGAACTAAAAAGGCTGCTGGACTGTTGAATTTATACTGGAAGTTAGCTACTGAATTTGTTAAAACCTTGTTTCGGTAATGGTCAATACCGAAACCAGCAATATACATGCTAACATATACACACGACAGCACATTTAATCCCTTTCTGTTTTCTCTGTTTTCGATAGATCCAGCAGCAAAAAAGGAAGGATTGAAGGGTGTTTTAAGCATGCATTAGTTTGAACAGAACAGAAACAAACGAAATCAGTACCTGGCCGAAGGCCAATGGCCTTCTTGGCATCTCCTTTTCGGTCAAAAACAGAAGCATGAAGCAACATTCACAGCAACATATGTGTTTAGTTTCCGAACTTTATTTGCATACATGAATTTAGACTCCCACAATGCTAATAATTTCAATTAAACACTAAATCATTTCATGCATGAACTTATAATCTGATTTTTAACACTTAATGATAACTAATTTTGAGATTTTGGAGACACATTGAACACTTATAAATTTTCAGGAACCGTAAGTTCCTAAATGAACACAGGAAGAAATTTTTGAATGTTATTTACCTTAAATCTTGATAGAAACTTGACACTTGATGCTTGTTTTTATTAAATTCCAACTTGAATTTGGTTTCAAGTCTTTGAGATGGATTCAAATAATGGACTGTGGGTTTAGAAAGGGGATGAGAGAGAGACTTTCCATTTCTTCACTTTTAGAAATGAGCAGATCTATGTGTTTGGAATTTATATTTATTAAGTTTCATATTTTATAATCTGGCCACAAAAGTTTGTACTTACCTCTTTCTTTTAAACTTGTGCTTTATAATAATTCATAGCATATATTTAACTTAATTAAATACATTTCATTACTTAAATGAAATTACATTACTAATTTATTGAATACAAGTTTCATTTAACTTGTTAAGCTTGTTAATCGCTATTACTAAATATTCGGGTTGTTACAAAAGGACAGATTCGTTCAGATCTTCTATCCTACATTCACTGTCACTAGGGCTGATGGCAATATCTACACGTTCACTGAAGCTGATATGTTTAATATGCACCTGGTCGATATTGAAGATTTATTTGATGAGTTGTGCTGAAATAAGAGAAATGAGCACTGCAGATTTGCATTAAAGACAATTTTCGGCTTCATGCATACCAAACTGGTATTGATGTCTGTGCAAGATCTGCAGATTGGTATTGAACGAGGGATGAGAAAGATTAACATCACAGCTCCAAATAGAGATATCAAATTTGCAGGAGAATTGAAAGAATTTCAAGTCATTATGGTGAAGCATCCTGCTGTTATGTACAAAGATAGAAATAAGAAGTTAAGAGCGATGAGAAGTGTTGAACTCAACAAGTTTTCTGATTGTACATTACAGAAGGTGTTGAATGGATTGAAGGGTAAGCTTACTTCGGATAGAAAGTGAAAAACTAAAATAGGATCTTTATTTGTTAATGATAGAAGACTGATGGTGGAGTTCATATCAAAGATTGAATGTAGGCTCTCAGACCGAAAGAGCATTAGAATATTTGAAGAGAAGCTTGGATTATCTACCCGAAGACTTTGCATATTCCATCAAAGGGGGAGATTGTTGGAATGTATTTTTGTTGATGGAATACAAAGTATAGGGTCTATTTTGTAATTAGTTAATAGTTGTAAAAAATGTATATAATAATGCTTTGACTTTCAAAATTAAATAGATCTGACAGTTATTTTGGCACGCAATTGAATTCACAATAGAGCTACTGTTCACGAACATTCTCAATCATCATTGTGTAATCATCAGTTCAATCAATACAATCATTCGGTCAGTTTTAATTCTGTTTGTTGATCTTGATTATTTGATATAAGTGTTTGATTGTTAAGAAACTACATTTCACAGACACGTTGCAACATTGAAAAGCGAACCGAAGAATATGCCAAACATGCTAACAAGGGGCGTTAGCAGGTTATATTCGAACCAGGTGATTGGGTTTTGATACACACGAGGAAAGAAAGATTTCCATCTTCAAGACGTACAAAGTTGCATCCCAGTGGTGATGGACCCTTCCAAGTGATGGCTCATGTTAATGATAATGCCTACAAAATTTATTTACGAGGAGAGTATGGTGTGAGTGCGACTTATAATGTTTCTGACTTATCTCCTTTTGATGTAGGCATAGATTCGAGGGCGAATCCTTCGAAAGCGGGAGAAAATGAAGGAACTCCAATAATCAATAAAAGATGATGTAGTTTTGACAAAGGATCCACTTGAAGAAATGCATGGACCAATGACACGTTCGAGAAAAATGAAGATGCGAGAAAGTCTCAATCAAATAATTGTCTCGGCCCATGCCATAGAATTATTGAAGACCCAAGGCTACAAGCCTAAGTTAATAAACCATCTTAGTGTTGTTGGGCTTCCTTTATAAAGTGTAGATTATGTGTCTTAATCGCCCATTTTAATGAATTGTCTAGCTTTTTATGGAATCTTCTAGATTAAGCTATTAAAAAGATTAAGGGTTTTTTTAAATTAATTTAGGATGAATGAAAAGTCTTTATGTAATAAGTATGGGTAGTTTCAAAGGTCATCTTTTCCCTATAAATATGTGATCTTTCAAGGTTGTAATCAACACATTTTTAAATCAAATCATATTGTGAGGTTTTTCCTTTCCCTTGTAGTTCTCGTGATTGAACTTATTTGGGTCTTGCAAGACTAATTGCTCTTGCATTTCTCACATAGCTACAACCAAGTATTCTTCCACTTAGTTGTTGTGTTTCGTATAACTTCAATTACTTGCTTCCGTTGTAATTCAAAGGTGTTGGGATTCATATATCCAATATTATTGAATTCATACAAGTAATGGGTTGGGTTCTTGGAAGAAAGATCATCAAGGACGATCCGATAAAATTGTGAACTCTTCGACGAAGAATTCATATCATAAAGGATGCATTGTAAAAGTCTAAGATCAAGCTGAAGGAAGAGGTAGAAAAACACTTGAAAAAGATGATTGATACTCAGATGAAGCTTGATATGATTCATATGATTCCTTCTGATGTTATCAATGATGAATATCCTTCAAGAGTATATAGGACTGTAAACAGGAAGAAAAGGAAGAAGAAAGCAGAGAAAGAAGAAGACATACACAAAGAAATAGAAGATGGAATAATCCTTCATGCATCAAATGCATTAAACAAGAAGATACCATTTGGAGTTGAGCAAAGATTATTTGTTTTTATTTATTCACCCGAGGAGTGGAATATTTTTTGAAGATGCTCACAAGCATATGAGATTTAAGAGAGTTCTGTGTTATGTATCGCAAACACAGAGCATCTTGTTGCTTTATGGAGTATGTCAAGGTGTAATCTTGATTCAAAAGGGTTTCATTACTTGTGCGCAAAGGAATTGACTGACATGAGAAGAATAGATGATATTCGGAAGTAGATTTATCTTTGTTAAAAAGAAATATTGGAAGATGCAAAATTCTTGAAATGAAATATTAGGTATTAAATAATTGTGTTTTGTTAATTTATATGAATTGAGATTTTTTATATTAATTTTCTAACAAGTTGTGTTTTGTCAATTTTTTTGCAAAAAATGTTGATTCAGGATTCAAATTTACAAAGCAGTGATTTGAACTTAGTTTGTAAATATTAAGTTTAACAGCTTAGTTGATGTATAAGCTACCTTATCTTAACATCCTTGTTGATACTTATCTTAATAGTAGGCTTGTTGTTTCTATATTAACAGCTAAGGTGTTAGCAGTAGCGTTGTTGTTGATATCTTTATAGTAATGTTGGATTATGTAGCTTGCTATCTTAACAAAGTAATCATCAACATATATGTAAATATATCTGTTAGGCACAAAAAGGCCTCAGTCAAACCTGTTCTACATCTGAGGGGGAGATTTATAATCAAACCTGTTGATGCATTTGAAGGTTGAATTTAAGGCCTGTTATATGCCTTATTGAAACCTGAAAATGATTTGCAATATCAGTCTAAAGCTGTTCTATATGTTGCATGTGTTGCAACTAAGACAGTTTGTCCAAGCTGCTCTGTCTGCTGAACAGGCTGGACATAAACTGTCTACGCTGCTCTACACTGTTGAGCAGCTTGGGCATTTTTAAAGTTTTCTGTTCTTTGTGAACAGAACCTGTTCTTTGTGAACAGGCTAAACACTTTAATGGAATATGTTTCCAAGTCATCATGTATTGTTTTTTGACTACAAGATCAGTTTACAAAGTCGAAGACAAAGTGGAAAACAGAACTGCTCAGCCTGCCCAAAGCTGTTCTGTAACATGAAGACAAAAGGTTATTTGAAAAAGGGTGACAGACCTTTTTCTTATATCAAAATAGGGCCTTTACAAGGAAGAAAGACGCAAAGTTGACATTCCTAAATTAGTTAAAGGCAATGCAACAGTAGACAAAGTAAAAAGACAAAAGTTCTGCAACATGTGGAATGGACAAGTCTGCTTTTCAGAAAAGTGCAGAAAAGGTTATGTTGTCTTTTCAACAAGACTTCTCCTTTTTCATTCCGTCCAATGAAGATGTTTCTCTTAGATCCTCTAAGTGAGTATAAAAGGAAGATTCTAAGGTCAGAAAGAAGTGTGAAGAAACCTAAGTGCTAAATCCAAGAGTGAACGTGCAAGTGTGATTTTCATGCATGCAAGCCGTCTGTGTAAACCAGCATATGTGTGTCTAAGCTGTTTTACATAAGCTGTTCCCTTAAGTCTTGTAAACACAGTGAGTGCTTCTTAGTGAGTGTATTCATTGTATTCTAGTTTTAGTTTGTCTTAGACTAGTGAACATACTGTTGTATCTGTCATCTCAGCTTGAACTATTCTGCATTCAAGCTTGTTTGTAATTAACAAATTGTTGATAATACATACAAACATTGAGAAAAGAGTGTGTAGTTTTTAAATTGCTGTATTCACCCCCCCTCTACAGCTTATAACTATATACTTTGGGAACCTCTCGGGACCTACAACTGGTATCAGAGCAGTTTAGAGTGTGTGTCATTCTAGATCTCTCATTCTCCCAAGTTTCCAACAGTGCTGCAAATTCTCTTCTTACTATGACAATGGGTTCTTATCGGGCAACCTCC